>BLKR01010043.1:0-72364 GCA_011170035.1 Teleogryllus occipitalis
ACTTGACCACCACTGTAAACAAGCGCTAAATCTCTTTGAATTGTTATAACATCTGTTTTGCTTTCTTTTAGTGATATCAACTCGTTTTACCAAATACGTGATTTTGTTATATTTTTACACGCTACAATTATTTAATTTTACAAGTATTTATTTTCAAGCATTTAGGAATTCATGAAATTTCATTGAATAGTTCGCCAATCTAAAAACCTTTTAAATGTATATTAAATATATTAATGTTGTTTAAAAATATGTATTAACAATGCGTAGATTTAGCACATAAAGCTCTGATTTGAATATTATACAATGAAATCATCAAATTAACAGTTTTAGAAAGGAATGATAAATTGAATTGAAAATATTAATTTAAAGTTTATATACGTTTATGTAGAAATTTCTATACTTGTGTAAGTATTGTCATGTGTGATTCTACTCATGTGATCTTTCAAAACACAAAATTGAATATTTCTGTATTTGAAAACCTTAACACTACAATCATCCAATCCAGTGCAGTTTATAGCAAACAGCTAAGCAATATGTTTCCCTATTTTTAATGGTAATGGTTAAACAAGAGGAACAAATAGTTTCTGACTCTCAGTGTTAACAGGGGACTTAAAAAAATTAATAATACAGTTATTCGGTTGCTCAACACCCCTTTGATAGAAAAACAGAAACAATTGTTTGGGCGTAATGCACCTTGAAAAATATTTTTTTATAATCAATTTCTTTCCTATTTGATAAATATATCGACTTGAAAATTGTAGGACTTAAAAGAGAATATAAAACCAAATAAAAGTTATGCTCATACTCGCCGTAAAAATACGAATTTAGCATAATGAAATTGGCCACAGAATTTGTTTACAAGCAAGTGCATTTTAAGCGTATGTGGCAGGCAAAAGCGCGGCATTGGAGAACTGTTTTTTCAGTATGCCCTTCCCACGCTATTCTTCTAGCGCGAATGAATTAAGCGCAAACAAATGGGGTCTACTAAGATATTAATTTCTTATAAACAATTACATATATCTCGAGAACGAGATATAATAGCACCGAACGGATTCCGGAATTTTGCATCACATTTAAACGCCATTCAGATTAGACAATAAAAAAAATTTGCAACAATTGCAAATTTATAAACAATTTCCAAATTTTGCAAATCTAAAGGGGGGAGAGTCTCCCGATGTCCCAGAACCAAAAGCAGCGAATTAACAATTTTGCAACAATTTATAATTTTATAAACAAATTCGAAATATGCGTTAGAACGGCCGGGAAAGCTCCGCAAATTGTGCCTGAAATGAATATCTCAAAATAGCAGTTTGTCAGGAGTGACAAATCGATTACTAAAAGTTAAAATAATTGTTGCTAAAATGATAAATATTTACTGGTCTATAGACAATCATTCTGGACGAAAAACCCCGCTTAGAAATATTTTTTTCGTCGTGGCGTACGCGCAGGCAAACTATCTCCTTCGGCAGGGAAATATGACGATATTTCCGTCTCGTACGTAAACGAACTAGCCCCCTCCCCCTGAGACAGCGATCTTCCTGCCCCTTGGGATGTTGCACCAATCACAGACAACTGTGGTTCTACCTGCTAGCGATTGGTCAACGCGTCCCTCCCCCTGCCCTCCCCCAGGCCGAGGGGTGTCCAAGTTTGTCGGCGCGGTGTGGAAGATAGAATTTTGAACGACAATTTTTCTGAGGGAGAGGGTACATTATCGAACTATCATACAACTGTATGGTACGTCACGATATCCTGACCGCATCAGTTTAAGAGGTGCTTGTGTTGAAAACACGCCAATGTCTGGACTTCATTCTCAAAGCTTCCCTGTAAGCAATGCCGTGGAGGGAACAATATTTTTAAAAAAATCTGTTATTGAACGTCGAGTAATTATCCTTGAACATTGCCAGTCATACGTCAAATCAAATCGTTTTATCCCTAACGGCAAAGCCCCCAGCGTTGTTAGTAGCTTGGTTTCCCAGACGGTCACTCATCCAGGAGCCCGCGGTACCTCGAGCTGCTTAACTTCCGTGACTTCACGATGTGTGGCTAAGAAGTTTGCGTCTCGGCGCGGGCATATTGCGGCTAAGTATCGTAGCTGCCGTTTCGAATAGAACGTACGGTATTGCTGCTAGATTATGAGCCCGAGTATCGAGGAAAAATGCACAACTGCAAACCCCGCTGTGCGTCTGTGCCGCGGGGAGCGGGACTGGGGATCGTGGCGACAGCTCCAACAGCAGAGCGCAGCGCGCTGCCGCGACGCGCTGCTGCGACGCGCTGCTCTCCCGGATTCGCACGTCGGCTTTCTTTACGAGGCTGGGCGGTGGCGGCGGCGGTGGCGGCGGAGGCGCGAGCGGTGGTGGAGGCGGAGGCGGAGGCCGAGGCGGCGCGGGCGTGCTCCCGTGCACCGGATGCGCCGGGCGACCGGGGAATGCTTGATGGAGCGCCTGATATCCGCACGCCGCGCCGCCGCCGCCGCCGCCGCCGCAGACGTCGCCGCCGACCCCGCACCACCCGCCCCGACACCGCGACCGAGCCTCCGGCTCCGACAGAGATTCACACACCTCATCGACACCCGTTCAGCCACCAGCGCCAGCGCATCTCTGTTCCCTCCGGCAGCCCCGCCGTTGCCTTCGCCACCGAGTCTGCCACCGCCACGCCGTCTTCGCCGTCGCCGTCTCCGTCTCTTTCTCCGTCTTTCTCCGTCTCTTTCTCCGTCTCCTTCTCCGTCTCCTTCTCCGTCTCCTTCTCCGTCTCCTTCTCCGTCTCCTTCTCCGTCTCCTTCTCCGTCTCCTTCTCCGTCTCCTTCTCCGTCTCCTTCTCCGTCTCCTTCTCCGTCTCCTTCTCCGTCTCCTTCTCCGTCTCCATCTCCTTCTCCGTCTCCTTCTCCGTCTCCTTCTCAGTCTCCTTCCCATTCCCCGTCTCCATCTCCGTTGTCGTCGCCGCCGCCATCGCTGCCGCCGCCATCGCCCCAACAATAACAACAATAACAACAACAATAACATCAACAATAACAACAACGACGTTTGAAGCCACATGATGCTATGATATTACTCAGTCTGTATCTCTTTCTTTTTTCTGACGTATCCCTTTTATCCCTTTCGGTTTTCTTTCAGAGTACGACGAAGACTCGCCTAGGTATTAGTACTTCGAAGGTCGCCTTTTCATTTGCGTATTCGAAGAACGTGAAAGAGGAAAATAATAAATAATGCTTCGTTTGAAGTTGTTAATTGCTCCAAATCGTGCTATTTTGGAATTAAACGCAACTAAATATTCTTAATTCATTAAAACTAATTTTCACGTATACCGTGGGTAGCTCCCCTTCCCCTAGATAATGCAGAATGAAAATAAGCAAATTTTAATTAAATAATGTACACCGTTCTGAATATTCTGCCACTTGTGAGGTAGCCTGAAATGAAATCGGCCGATCGGTCGACACTGTTTTTTTTGGCTTCCCTTCGCGTTTTTGTAGTTTGTGGAGCCCACACACTGCACAGCCCCGTAGCGGGTCTCTGTCTAATCCGCCACGTGCTTAATCCCGACCTGCCTTGTACGCATGTAGATATTTTACTCCTGCCTTTCGCCCTGCAACTCCTTTCTTTTTCTCTCCTTTTCTTTTCTAATCTCTTCATTTTTGTTTTTACGCGTTTTTATTTATAGTCTAATAATCTGACTTCGTTTTAAAAACAATACTAATATTACATCAACATATTTGGTTAGCAATTATAACTGCAATCTTCTTACTCATCTCGTTTCTTAATATATTTTCATCTTTTACTTTCGTTATCAGCCTTTTTTCGTACTCCAACAATTTGTGCACATCTTCCTCTTCGTCTTCCATTTACATAAATTTTTCCCTCAACTTTTTTTGAGATGACATTCGAGCTTTAATCAACCACATTAACTCATCAGATTCGATATGTGTTTCATTATACTCCCACCTCTATGAAAACAATCTTATAATCCCTTTCCGCACATTTGTTTTCCCTTAATAATTTTCCAGCTTTCTTAAAAAATGCCCACCGTGTTACAACTTTCTTGCTTCCTGATATTTTCTTTTCTTCACCTAGGTTAACTTTACAAGCAAGAAAATCAAATTAAGGTTAGTATTACTTAAAAGAATATTTTATTAATTCGAGGAAAATGTATACAATTCCCTTTGTAATGCTTATAAGATTCAGGGGTACAACACTCATAATTCCCTGTGTTAAAAAAAAGAAACACGTACAAAATGGCATACCTATGAGAGACGTAGGAAGTATTTTAAAATTTATACTGATCTTATGATTGAAAAATATCCGAAGGTGTAATGAAAGACGAATTAATATTTTGCCAATAGTTGTTTAAAATTTATTGCAAAATACTTTGTTATATGTTGCTCCTCCTCTGTTTTGTCTGTGTCTATCTCTCTCTTTTTCTCAGTGTGTGTCACCCCCTCTCTATCTCTCTCGTTTCTTAAATCAGATTTATGTACTGCCAATGTTGCATTCCTTTAACGCCAGACATACATTGATATTGACTCTGATATTTATCTCAAAATCACTAGATCATAAGAATTTTCAATGAATATTTAATCATGCGCCTCTGTTTAATGAATAATTTTCAAAGATCTATAATGATGTGTCAGGTGGAGTTTGTATATAGTCGGATTTCAACCATTGGTAAACGATTTGTATATCATCGAAATTGCCATTTGGCTAATGAAAGAGGTAACACCTAAAATAACAAGATTTTTTCGTCGATAGTCGTTCATTCGTGAATGTAAATAAGTCCTGGAAATATAATTATGTACTTTTTCTCCCTTTGTGCCCCGCCTACACAGAATATTTTTTCGTCGTGTATTTTTGTACTACCCGTTTAAAATATTTTATTTCATTAAACATAAAAGCTTTACTTTGTGGTACAATCTGAGCGTCTTTATTCCAAAATGTTTTGTTTGCTTGTTCATATTTCTATAATTATTTTCTTTATTTAAAATGCTAGTTCTTAGTGCAGTTCATTGTGAGCAGTTGATTATTAAAATGCAAGGACAGCTTAAAAACCTCTAAAGCTGTCGAGAGATACCAATAAGGAATACTTGGATGCGAGTCAACAAACGATTCTCTAACTCGTCAACAAGTTAGGTTAAAAAAACCAAATGTATTATTTATACTTTATTCTACAATGCGATAAAGCACCCTTTTGTACTGCAATTGTATAATGCTGTAATTTGAGAGCTGCAAAAAGATGCATATTGATACACATTATAGTACAGATTTTGTTATGATACAGGTTCTCGATCAATCACAGAGAAATTTACAAACCAAGTATTGACACTTAATTATCCATTGAGAATCGTTCTAGTAAATGTTTCGTTCCATTGTGTTAATTTATTGTGTACGTTTATCAGTATTTATTCGCGCAATATTATTTCAAATAAATTAGATTGTAATTTCACTTTGATCCTATTTGACTTAGCGCCCTCGCAGGCTCGAACTCGAACCTAAGACCTCCCGGTAAGTGGCACTGCAGTGACATCAGTTGTTTAACTTATAAAAAATCGTAGAAAGGTACCGTATGAAACTCGATGTAATGGGTATTAATACACGGGTGTGAAGTCGCTCGTTCCTCGCTCGTATCGTAATGTGTGACCCCTCATACCCCTCATTACATCATCGTTTCTTAATGTACTATTATTGTTGTGTGTAATATAAAATTTAATTTTATCCCATTTTGTATTAATAAAAGCAAATTAATAGGGTGTTTAGTCTGCGAAAATAATTTGCTGCGCCGCCTCCAGGAGTACATGCGCTATTGCCAGGATCACTCTGGAGAGTAGAAAATAACGCTTTCCATCCGAAGGTGATGCAGAGGTAATTTTGCAACATATTATTGATTATCAAGAAACGTCTTTAGCCTTAACAATCAAATTTAAAAATGTTTAGAAATGGTAAAATATGTGTCGAAAAGTGAAAGCGAATTTAAAAGTTAAAAAAATAATTTCGAAAACCGTGTTGTTTACCAATTTGTCTACGAGAGAGAAACATAATAGTGCCTGCTCAATCAGATCACTTACTCGGCTAGCCATTTATGCGAGAATTTAACTCGTTTTTTCTCGAAAACGCCTGGACAACACTTGGTGCATCACTATCAGTTAATTTTTTTCTATCCGTACAAAGAGTTTAAAGCAATAATGTGGAACAGATTTAAAAAAAAATCTCTAATGCATTTTTATAAAATTGACATGATTGAAGGAGGGATGAAAATGATAATGTGGATCAAAGTACAGAACACTCAACATTCTGATGGAATTGTACTCATTTATTTTTTACCAGAGGTCTGCAAATAAATATGTCCTCCTTTACATTACTTCAAGAGGGAACTATAGAGCGGACGGTCATACGCCACACTCGCACGGCTTACAACATAGTCTACTCCGGTTATAATGAACTTCTGGGGACTAACATTTTTGGTACACTATATCCGAGGTTCATTATATCCGATGAAGCCAAAATTATATAGAATTTCTCCATAAGGATTGATTTTATTAATATAAAGTTACAGCAAAATACTTTAACAGCACGAACTGCAAATTTCAATATCTTTATTTGTCTTTAGAAAATGATTTTTTTTCAATTGTTTGCTTCGTACTTTTTCATTAGTAATTTATCTAGATTCTTTAGTGCAGTTTTGAGAGCTTTCAATGTCTGTGACATTGTTGGAATACCGTCCCCCACTCCGCAGTCGCCTCTGAGAGATGCTTTCGGTAGCGGAATGGCGCAAGCGGCTAACGAAACTGATAGCTTTTCCGCGCGGCACAGCGGATATCGCTAGGCAGTCGCGTGCTTTCTGTCGCCTACGTAGAGCTAGCTCCTGGCACTCTATCTCGTGGAATATCAAGTAACACCAAGATTGAAACATAAGAAAGCAATCGCGCTTCGCCACCGCCAGTTGTAGCCTACGCTGGACACGGCCTTTGTTCAAAGTCAAAGTCAGTGGCATAAGGTCAACAGTAAGGTCCGCTTCCTTCACCTCAGGGGAGGCTTCTTCGATTATGACCATTCGCTGACGATATGTTTTTCAAGTTGCCTAGAGTTGTGGCACTGCGGCGATATGTTATTTTCCAGGAGGGAATTAATTTCCAGAACGTTGTATTTCCAACGTTCACTATAGCCAAGGTTCAGATATACTGTAACCGCATCTTCTTATGCTTATTTGTACTGTAAGTAAAACGGAACCAGACACTTAACTGAGGGTTCACTATATCCGAGTTCACATGTATTCGATTTACTAAAACTGGAATCGACTGTATCTTCTGCAGCAGTTCGGCTGAGAAGTGTTCGTGAAACTCGCCCTATAGTCTGAATCTCTCTCCCAGTGATTTCCATAGTTTCGCATTTTTCGCTACTAAACAAATTCGAAATACATGTTCTATTTATAGTTTATTTTTTCAAAGACCATTCGTGTAATCAGCAAAAATAATCTCTTTTCGTTCTAAAGAACGAAGCATATCGTTTACGTAGAAGAGAGAGGAAAGGACCTAAGACCGATTTCTGCTAGACCCCATGCTCAATTGGCAAAGAACTGGAAAGATAAGTAAATAATGTTTTTTCATGCCAGTGTGGTATTTCCACTTTTTCCCTATGGATGTTCTAGGTTCGAAGTTATCTAATCTACGGTAATACCACTTTCATACAAAGGTAAGTTTGAAAGCAAAAGTTTATGATAAATGTCGAAAGATCTAAAAGATTCGAATTGTTGTTTCTTTTTGATCTACTGATGAAGCAATGTCTTTAGGAGGAAATGTTCGTTTCCATCGATTTGGATTTTCGAATTTTATTCTGAGAGCTTGAATACGCTTCGTTCGTGTAAACTGACGAAAGAGATACTGACCGATAATTTTGAATTTCATTTTTGTTGCCTTTTTTAAAAAGTGGCTCAATTTTTTCTATTTGGAAATATCTGGAAATATTTCTGTGTATGCATCAAGAATTATTTAATATGTGAGTTGAAGGATGTATGAAGGCAGGCCCAGAAGTTTTAATAAACTCAGTTTTATTAAAGTTAAATTTCCTAAATAACTACCGATTACCGAATGGCACATATTCTAGATTTGCATGATGTTTTGTATCGTATTGAAGTTCGGGAACGAGGGCGGGCAACAGGGACAGTTGCTATTATTTCTGCGGTTATAGAAGTTTTTTTTATTGTTTTATATGAACCATTGATTTCAAACATAGAACATTTTGTGTTCAAAAAGGACTGTTTTGGTGGTCTTCATAATGAATCGAGTGTTACAATAAATTCATTAGAGAACTAAAACTGTCAAACATTATCGTACCATCATAAATAATTTTTTTCGCGAAGCCAATGAAACAAATAAAAATAAAATTTAAAATTGTAAAATTGATTTCAAAATAACAAATAAGAAGTGCTCTTATTTTATTTATTTTTGACCGTCAAAATCAGTTATAAACTGTGAACGTTTATAGGGAGAAGAGCTATATGTACACCTTTTCTTTAGCTCACGGTAGATGTGCTACGTTTCTTCACCCACACGTTCGCGAACTTCTTCAGTGCCTTCGAGACAAAGAATGCTGACGCGGCGATCCAGGGTTGCGTTAAGGGGCCGAGCCGGCTGGTGCAATCAAAGCCATAAATTCGCTTTTGCGGCCCGCTGAAATACTCCGGCCCGAGCCGGCGGGACGCGACGCGGGGGCCGCGCTGCAGTGCGCACTGGGACGTGGGCGGCGCGCATGCGAGATGCCGGAGCCTCCGCTGCTCCCGCCGCCCCCGCCACCTCGCCACCCCGCCGCCCCCGCCGCCCCCGCCGCCCCCGCCGCCCCCGCCGCCCCCGCCGCCCCCGCCGCCCCCGCCGCCCCCGCCGTCCCCGCCGCCCCCGCCGTCCCCGCCGTCCCCGCCGTCCCCGCCGTCCCCGCCGTCCCCGCCGTCCCCGCCGTCCCCGCCGTCCCCGCCGTCCCCGCCGTCCCCGCCGTCCCCGCCGCCCCCGCCGCTCGCCGCCCCTGCCGCCCCTGCCGCCCTCGCTGCCGCCCCCGCCGCCCCCGCTCGCCCTGCCGCCCCCGCCGCGCCCCCCGCCGCCCTGCCGCCCCGCCGCTCGCCCCGCCGCCCTAGGTGCTCGCGCGACACCGCCCGCTCACCACGGCGCAGTGGGCGGGCCGCTCGTTTCAAAGCAAAAGTGTTTTAGTGAAAGAAGAGTGCATGACATCAGCACGATAGATATATTCAAACCTTTTTCATGACGACGTGGCGACAGGCAATTGACGAGCGGCGAGGGCAACCAACCAGTGGCAACGAGGGCAACGACGTGGGCAACGAGGGCGGGCAACGAGGGCGGGCAACGAGTGGCGGCAACGAGGGCGGGCAACGAGGGCGGGCAACGAGGGCGGGCAACGAGGGCGGGCGCCGAGGGCGGGCAACGAGGGCGGGCAACGAGGGCGGGCAACGAGGGCGGGCAACGAGGGCGGGCAACGAGGGCGGGCAACGAGGGCGGGCAACGAGGGCGGGCAACGAGGGCGGGCAACGAGGGCGGGCAACGAGGGCGGGCAACGAGGGCGGGCAACGAGGGCGGGCAACGAGGGCGGGCAACGAGGGCGGGCAACGAGGGTGGGCAACGAGGGCGGGCAACGGGGGCGGACAACGGGGGCGGGCAACGGGGGCGGGCAACGGGGGCGGGCAACGGGGGCGGGCAACGGGGGCGGGCAACAGGGACAGTTGCTATTTTTTCTATTGTTTTATATGAATCATTGATTTCAAACATCGTACATTTTGTGTTCGAAAAGGTCTGTTATGGTGATCTCCATAATGAATCGAGTGTTACAATAAATCCATTTGAGAACCAGAACTGTCAAACATTATCGTACCATCATAAATAGTTTTTTTCGCAGTCAAGGAAAGGGTAACAAATAAAAATAAAATTTAAAAATGTATACCTGATTTCAAAATAACAAGGTATTTAAATCCAATATATCCTCGAAAATACTTTTGCCTTTTTATATTTTGACGTCTTTTTACATTTTTGAAATGAAAAATGTTTCATATGTTTCTTATGATCGAGTAAAACCTTGATCAAGTAAAAAAAGTATTGTTTTTTCTCTTTGCAAGAAAACACACCGCCGCTTCAGTGACTGACAAACTCACTTAAATATTTTGTGGAAAAGTTACACTGGTCGGTACTGAGAACGAAATTTGATCTTAAAAGACTAATTCAATGGATATTTAATTTGTATGTGCTATATAGAGCAGGTTTATATAGTTAATTAAAATTAAGCCACTGAGATAGGAAATAACGGGGGAGGTGAAATATTACCATGGAGTAGATATACAGAAAGTATGGAAAGATTTCCAAAGAATGTGATATAATAATTCTGAGTGAAATATGAGAAAGAAAGAAACCAGATTGGATTGGACGAAAATGCAATCCATGTCTTTTGTAAAGGCAATAAATTGTTACACCGAATTATTGAAATGATCTTTTGAAAACTGAGTAGTACGAAAAGCAGTGCGTTTGGTTTTCTTTGGGGTTCTTTATATGATGTTAAAAGAACCAACAAAAATATTTCTCGAGGTAATGAATATTTATCTCTCGTAAATCTCTTGTAAAGGGTGTTTTGAGCACAATATTTTTATCCTTGTTTGAGCTGTAATAGTTTTTTTTACAACTTGCAGATAATGTACCTATAATTTTGGAGTCGTAATGTGCTGGTATAAATTTGCTGTTTAACACTTTCATAAGCATGTAAAAACAATTAGATTTCATCTCTTGAGAGTAACAACGAAACCCGCATCTCACGGCGTGCAGCTGCTATGCTCGTCGAATAGCAATGTGGCGAGCGATTTTTGTTGCCTCAATTACTACTCTCACTTATGGAGGCGTCCTTTTATGATACCTACAAAAAATCATGACCACTCCACGTTATTTGAGGAAATTTGTTGCGAAGGGTTTCCCGGTAACGAAAACTACCTTTTCTGTTGCTTCTACGCGCGCCATCGAGACTAAGCTTCATCATGACACGAGCTACAACTACGCTTTGTCAGGAGGTATAAAAGAGAGTGTTAGCGAAAAATCTCGGCGTGGCGGACCCGACGCCTATTACATGGGATGAGACGTACCCGTACGACTGATGCAGTTTCCCGACAACTGCTGTAATCATTACTCCCGTTAGTGCACTGAATGGCCCGAGTGCCACAGTGTGTTTTACGTTATCCGAGTTTCTGTGCGAAGTGTACGTGCTCCTCGATTGGACCCGGGCTAAGTGACGTTCCTTTCCCGGGGACAAAAATGTCGACGACCGGGCCCTCAGAGCGCTCCGGCGCGATTGCGCGAAGGAAGGTGTTTTCTTCCGACAGTGAGCTCGACCCGGCGCCGCCGGTACTTGTAAAACAACTTGGTGCCACCCCCGTCCACGTCGGCTCGGGCTGGGCGGCCGGAGAGCAGAACTCCGGCCGGCTAAGAGGTGCGACGGCCAGGGCCCTACCCCCGACTCCTGAGGAGGAAGCCGGAATGGAGCTCCTGGCCCATATAGATAGGGGATTAGAAGGAATGTTGGCCATGAGACCGTCAGCCAACTTGAAAAAGGAACTAACGACGCAGCAGACGCTGCTCAAAGACTTGAGAAAAGTGGTCAAGAAGCTGGCTGCGAAGGCACGGCTATACGCAGACCAGGAACGCAATTTAGACATAATCCAAGAGGCAATAGAAGTGAACCAAGAGTTCACCAAGAACCATATTATGACAACAATTGAGGACACGGTAGAGCGCACAGTTGCGCCTCTGCGACAGGCCCTCGAGGAAATGGCCCAGGCACAGGCCCGCGCCATGGAAAAGGCCGTCACCCCGGTGGTGCAGGCGGCCGAGAAGGTGGCGGCTTCATGCGCGGGCCGACAAACATACGCCGCCAGGGCGGCGGCTCTCGCCGAGCGCCCGACGGCCAATGAAATTATTAGGAGAAAGAAACCGCAGACTACTCAGAGCCCGCATAACACCATGGTAGTTATCAAGGCAAAGGATGGGAAAGCCTTCCGCGGCAAAGCAGATGCGGAAGAGACAGTTCAGAAACTGGCACAGGGTACGAGCGTCCGGGTCCTACGGACCTCGTACAGCAACGGTTTATACTTTGTAAATGTGGCTACCCCACAAGGAGCCACTACATTAAAAGAACGTGTAGGGAACTCCAACACGGTACAAGTGCACGAGCGGCAGCTGAAGTGGCCGAAACTCGTGGTGCATGGGATCCCCACGGACAAGAATGAGGAGGAACGAGAGATAAATGAGAACAACTTCAACGGTGAACTGGAGAGGAAAGAAATGAAAGTCCTGTTCAGGATGGGACGTGATAGGGTGGAGCGGTCGCATCGGAGCTGGGTGCTCCAGGTCTCTCCACGGGTCTGGCGCGCTGCGCGGGCTGAGGGACGACTATTCGCTCACTGGGCATCCTATACCACAGAGAATTACAGCGTACCTACGCGCTGCTTGAAATGCAATGCATATGGACATACACAAAGGCACTGCCGAAGTGAAGCGGCATGCCACATATGCGCGGGGGCCCACGAGGCGAAAGACTGTAAGAGCGAAGAGCTGAAATGCATAAACTGCACACGTGCCAAGCGATCAGATACTAAGCATGAATCCAATAGTCCCAAATGCCCCGAGTACGTCAGGGCCGTGGAGGCGGAACTGGCGCGCACAGACTATGGCAATTAAGATCCTACAGATTAACGCTAGGAGGTCCCGTGCGGGTATGGCGAGTATAGAAAAAATACTAAAATCAGAAGCACCCCCAGATTTGGTGCTGTTACAGGAACCCTACACGGTTAACAACCGAGTAGCTGGAATTTCCACCACTATTAAAGCAATCCAAAACCATGCCCGCGCGGCGATCTTAGTAAACAACCCAGATTTAAGGGTACTACAGCTTACACATTTATCGAACCCGGATCAGGTGTTCATAGAAATCCGAGCGCGAGACGCGAAACCCATGATCGCGGCGTCGGCATACTGGTCGCCAGGGAAGGCCCTGACCGACAAACTAGACAGACTAGACAGGGCACTTGACGCCACAGACAGGCGCACCCCCTTCCTCCTGGGAGTAGACTCTAATTCGCACTCCGTCCTCTGGCATGGCGAGTCAACGGACAAGCGAGGAGAGGCAGTGGAAGAAATTATCATAAGACGAGGACTACATATTGTCAATGAGCCCGGCCAACCAGCCACATTTGTAAGGTCAATGGGAGGAAGGGGAGTGTGCTCAAACATAGATTTGACACTCGTCAACGACCAAGCGCAGGAAAACCGTGCCATGGTGGAGCGCAGAACTCACAATGCTTGTAAGGGCCAAGAGGCGCGCCCGCAAAGCGTACCAACGGTGCAAGAGGAGATGTCTCCCGGAGACGGAGGCCAAATGGCGGGAATACACCGCAGCAAAACGGAACCTGGCGTATTCCATAGTTACCCACAAGACGAAGTCGTGGGAGGAGTACGTGGAAAGAGTGACCGAGCACGATCCCTGGGGCATTCCCTACAAGATTGCCTCAGGAAAACAAAAAGCCTTAGAAGCCCTATCTTCTATTCGCACAGGGCAGGAGCATACGGGCACGTGGGAGGAAACCGCGCGGGCGTTACTGGGTATGCTGCTCCCCCCGGACACCGAGGAAGGAGAGACGGAAGTGCACGGGGCTACCCGACAGAAGATGAAACAGACTGACGATATAGCGGAAGGAACCAGAAACTTCGAATATGACGAGTTGGAAAATGCAGTAGCGACGCTCAAGGCGGGCAAGGCCCCCGGCGTGGATGCGATTCACCCAGAGATGCTCAAGAAAGCTCTACCCCTCATTCGTGGGGAACTTTTGGATCTGTATAATCAGCGCCTGCATTCAGGACATTTCCCAAAAGCCTGGAAAGTCGCCCGAATTGTCCTCCTGAGGAAAGACAATGACAGACGACCTGACGAAGCTAAGGCCTACCGGCCAGTATGCTTACTTCCCATCCTGGGCAAGACGCTGGACAAGCTGGCAGTGGCCCGGGTGGGAGAGATAGTAAAGGAGGCGGGGGACCTAAGCCCTTCTCAATATGGGTTCCGCCCGCATTGTTCTACAGAAGATGCAGTAAACGCCTTTCTGAAGGCATGTTACACAACTACACACAGGTATCTACTGGCAACCTTTCTGGACATAGCCGGGGCGTTCGACAATGCATGGTGGCCGTACATCTTTGCCCAGCTCAGGAGATGGCGAGTGGGTAAAGAATTGTACAATTTATGGGGCTCCGGAAGGCCCTATACCTCCCATGTTAATTTTACAGATTTCACTTTTCTTTTTCTCAGAAACTATTCATACTAACGGCGTTAAAAAAATAGAGGTAAAAATTTAGGCCCATTTGTGCATTTTAACGGAGGGATTTACAAAAATTATTTTTGGCTTTTTAGAAAAAAAATATTTAAAAATTGCTTGTATTTTTTGCACATTTTTTTGTACTTTTCTATTTATAAATCTTTACCTAGGCAAGTTATTGCAAAATCCCCGTGTTAAAATGTGAATAATAGTACATTTGAAGATCTGTAAAAATTTCATTCAATTCTGTCAAGTAGGTTTGGAGAAAAAGAAACAAATATAATTGAAAATGTAAATTTACGGAAAACAGCAATCAAAGTTTCTAGTCCATTCTAGCACACAATGTACGCACGCAACGTTGCTTAGCAGCGCATCACATAAAATTTTTATGCAAAAAATTTCATTGACATCACTTTCATCAGTGTCATTCATATTTGTATGGTACATTGTATCTCATGAACATATTTTCTTTCCTGAACTACTAGGCTCAACGAAATTTTCTTCAATTTTTGGTGAAGATGGAGTTGTATTAGTACTAGTAGCCAACACTTGGATTTTGGGTTTACCCACGTTCTTCCTCTTCTTAAAAACGCGTAAATTGCTTCTAACCATATTAAAAAGGTAGATGGAACACTAAACGTAATTATATTACACCTTTATCTTCGATTTTCATTCACTTTCCGCTTCAAAGCAGCAAGAAAAACTCACTAGGCGCAGAACAACACGATGTAAACAAACTCACTAAGAAGCATGGCTTACATGTGGACACTCTTCAGACAATTGAAGATCGTACAAGTGTCGCCAACTTCCGAATTCGACACTGAATTCTACCGCGTAATTAAAAAAATTAAAAAATTCGCATTGATACGGACGTCACAGCTGACAGATGCCGGAACTCACCGAAGAGGCCACGCCCCCTAATCTCAGAAGTAAATTTGAACACTTTAGTAGCCACAAAGGTGCATAAATTATATATCAAATTAAAGAGGAGATTTTAAATATTAATATGCAACCAAAAACTGAAAATCGAAAATCTCATGATTTTTTCCCCTTCCGGAGCCCCTTATATCGGAGCTTTCTCACGGACCGTATCGCCCTCCTGGCCTGTGCCGGGGACGAGGTCCAGCACGCACTAACAAAAGGTTGCCCACAGGGGTCCAACTCGGGCCCCCTCTTGTGGAACCTTATATTAAACCCTCTCCTAGAGCGGCTTGCCGCTGAGGGGATAACGGCCATAGCCTACGCGGACGACCTGGTGATCGTCTCGCGTGGGCATTCTAGAAGAGAACTCGAGACCGCAGCAGAAGCGGCACTCAAAATTGTCAGTGATTGGAGCGCTGAATCGAAACTAACCATAGCGGCAACAAAATCAGCCAATATGGTGATCACGCACCATATACGAACTGCCCCCGGCATGCCTAAACCATGTAGAGGTAGGCCCCCCTGCGTCAGATACCAAGGGGTGGCCATACCCACAGTGGACAAACATACATATCTCGGAGTGGTCCTGGACCCTGCATTGACTTTTGTGCAGCATGTCAAAACGTCATGCAGTAAGGCCAGGGCACTCTTTTATAAACTGCGCAGGGTTGCAGGCGCGCGCGGGCACATACACCCGTCCGCCCTCAACAAAATATACACGGGGGCGTTTCTTCCAATTATTATGTACTGTGCGTCGGCGTGGGCGGAAAGGGCCCATACCACGCACATCAAAAGAGAGTTGGACAAAGCTCAAAGAGTGGCGCTGATAAGCATTACCAGGGCCTATAGAACATCGGCTACGGCCGGCCTCCAGGTTATCTCGGGGCACATGCCCCTGGATCTCATGGCGGCCCGGATGGCGGGAAGGTATAATATCAGAAAAGGAATTGCAGACATACTCATTGAAGGACAAACTTTCTCACTAGCGGAGGGCCGAGCCGGTCTCACGGCGGAGTTGTTCCGAAGATGGCAGGGACGCTGGGACTCCTGCTCCCAGGCGGTCACAACAAGAACCTTCCTTCCGGATGTAAGAGCTAAGAGGATATATACCCACTTTAAACCTGGACCTCAACTTGTCCAAATGCTCCTGGGGCACGGCCCGTTCAAGGCGCAGCTATTTCGGCTGGGTCTGGCGGACACCTCCCGTTGCGTTTGCGAGGAGGAGGAGACCTCTATTCACCTGCTCTCCGATTGCCCGCAGTGGGCATCGAAGCGTGGGTACATTGAATCGTACATTGGATACAGACTTAATGAGGACGAGGGTAACCTTCAATTACTCGTAAAACAACAGTTGCCATACACATTACTAGAATCTCTTGCCAGCGCAATAGTTAACTACAAAAATGTTCAACAAACACTCACAAGGAGAGCAAGACTCTAATTCACAAAAGTGGTTTCGCTAGGTAATAGATCCCACCCGGGTCCACGCCCCGAGGGACGGTAACGGGCTGCGAGAAATCGCAGTCCAGCCAAGAGGTGGGCTAGGTCAGCTTGTCCTCCCCCGCAGGCGGTCCGAGGGTACAGGGATGTCCCCGCGGAACGGAACAGCGAAGGCAGCCGTGTGGACAACTCGGCTCGCTCTGGGGCGGCGGTACACCATCATCTGAAACTGGTGGGTGCTGCCCAACCCCTTAATCGGTCCTGCGTTGCAGCTTTGCTATCAACCAGGTCGAGGCTGTGTCGACACATCCGGCCGCCTGTCGCCCTCCCAGGGAGGAACGGATGCGGGGCGAAAGCTACTCAGACCTCAATAGGTCAAACCCTAAATAAGACGGAGCGGCACATCCCCAACTTGGGGCGAGACCGCACCCCCCCCAAATAGACCCACCAGTACTCCACGGAGTCAGCCACTTGGCGCACGGTGGTAGTAAAAATTAGTAGTTAAATTAGTAGTTAAATTAGTTCAATTAGCAATTAAAAATTAAAATCATATATTGTAGTAGGATAGGCTCACTAGAAAGAGCTAGAATCAATCTTGTAAATCATGTTAATCAACTAGGTAGCAGTTAGGGAATTATTAGACAGACACAGTAGTAAATAATAGCATAAAGATAGCATTAAGTAGAAATGAAAACTGTAAACGGCGAAAGCCGGTTCGAGCCACTAGACGTAGGAAATGTAATACGAGGCATTTAGAATCATTTTATGTAAATTGGTGAAGGATAGGTGGAGGGTAGCAGATAAGTTTAGATATAGGAGCATAATTTGTATAACCTAATCAAAAATTGTAATAAGCATAGGGAACAGTACATTTGCGATTGTAAGGTGGAAAGAGGGCGGATAGGGGCGAAAGCCTAGGAGCCGCCCCTCTTTCCCACCAGCAAGGCCGCCGCTAGCAGCCATATGTAGTGAGAGCTTAAACTGAATAAACAACAATAATAGTGCACTGAATGTTTTTTTCGTCCTGGGAGGTGCCGAATTGCTCGCCCGCTGGATGATGAGATCCGGCACCAATCTAAACGTCGGCTTTCGGGTGATTTCTCTTCTAATTAACTCCCCCAGCGGGACACTACTCCAGTCGGGACAAGCACTATGTTCCCAAATGGGAATAGTTGTAGGGTAGTCCAGTGCATGTAAGTGTGACTGAAAAAGGAGACGATAGTACAAGAATGCGTGCGCGAACCTCTTTGAGGGTACTGTTCCGTCATTTGCCTTGTATTGATAGAAGAAATCAAGGGAAACTACTGACGAGAGCTGCCGGCCACCAGAATTCTCCTCCAGACAGCGACCGAATTCGATCTAGCTAGCGTAGCGTAGAAATGTCGTCCGGGCACGAACCCTACGACCTCCGGACCAGAGCAGCTGCAGTGATAACGGCAATGCTGGCTCGGAGCTAACCCAGCCGGATTAGCGAGTCGGCGCAGGAACGTCGCTCCGATGCGCCGCGCTTGCTTACCGCTACCCACCCCTGCTCTGAGGGGAGACGACGGTTTGTATCATTTAGGAGAATCCATCGATAGATAACCCTATAACTGTGCTACCATTGAAGAGGTAATGACCTCCTCCGCCAGTATTGCATTAAACAGATTTAAGACGGTAAGAGTTCGCAGATAATGATTTGGGAGAAAGCAGGCGCAAGTACAACACGCAACACGTTACGTTTTAATACGCATTACTACCATGCTTATCTCGTAAATGATGCGTTTTAGGCACTTCAATCCTTGCGGTGGGGTCCCTGAAGAGAGACGATGTATGCGCCTCATACCGGAATCTACAAAATGTTACCTATTTGGACATTCTATTAAATGTTTGGACGGAACCCCGTGGCAGGGGTTGTCAGAAACATTCGAAGTTGTGTTACATCATTTTTTTTTACTTTTATACCAATGGTGTTGGACAAATAGCGGAATGATCACGTGGGTACCGCAGGTTCATTGTTATAACAGCATTATCCTTTGGTTTTTGACCTTCATGTCCTCCATGAGCCCACAGCGAGCACGACGCTCGCAAGCTGACGCGTCGGCATGGCCTGCTTCCTGCTTCGTTTAACGACATCGTGTTTCATGCGAGGACGCTCGCGGGTCGTCGCCGCGTCCCGAACCCGGCACTCCGCCCCCACCCCTCACCCTCCACTCCACAGCCCCCATTCCCCTCCCCTTCGTCCCCCGCGACCGCGACGCATCCCACCCTCCAGCGCTTTCGGAGCGGGCCGCGTACCAACGTAATTTGTATCTTTTCGCGTTTTTTTACGAGACTCGTAAATAACCCGACGCTCCTCGTAAGGACACGCGCCCCGTTGGTATCGGAGGAATCAAAGGGCGCATCGCCAATGATTAATTTTACGCTCGCCGGCTTCGTTGTTAAAGATAATTGCATAAACACTTGTTTTAATTTGGAGATTTTTATATTTCCGAAGCGGGCGAGAGAATTTTTGTGTTTTGTGTGCGGGGTTGGTTGTGTTTTAATGTGGTTTGGTTGTAAGTGGGTGCTTGTGCGTGTATTTTCGTACGCATTCGTCTGTGTGTTTCCGTGCTTTAGTATGTGCGTGTCTTCGTTTGTGCGAGTTGTGAGTGCGTGTGTGCGCGCGATTCTGTGTGCGTCAACATATTTGTGTATATTAATGTGAGAACGTTTGTATGTGTGTGTGTGTGTGTGTGTGTGTGTGTGCGCGCGCGCGCGCGCACACACACACGCGAGCGAGGGCGTTGGCGCGTGTGCGTGGGCGATTATTTAATTACGTGTTTGTGTGTGATTTTTTTTCCCGCATGTGTGTGCGCGATTTCCGATGTGATTACGTTGGTGTGAGTATGTGTGTTTGTGTTAGTGAGTTTGTGTATTCGAACGTGTGCGGCGGCTGCCGGGAGAGACGAGGTTGAACATCGGGGTCGCGCCGAAAATTTATTTTTCCTGTGCGAAGGGGCCGTAAATTTTCTGGAAGTCGTCCTTCTATTGTCTTTGTTGCGTCTAATTAGATGGAAATTCATACGGAGGAGAGATTCGCTGGCTCGTGTCGGCGGCGGCGGTGGCGGCGGTGGCGACGGTGGCGGCGGGGACCGCGGCGTGCTCCGGGCTGCTGAGTCAACGTGAGGACACAAGGACCTGAGGACGCGAGGACAGGCTAGCTAATATGGTCGCGCCTCTGTCGTGAGAGTCGGCGTGGAGGAATAAGTTCGGCAGCAATGCGATACTGTTTATTTAATATATTTATGTCAAAAACACTTACAAACTGTGTGATGTACTATGGGGAGAAGTGCACGGTTTCTGGAGCTATGGACTGTATGTGATATACATATCAAGTTGAATTATCAGTACAAGTAGCAACGATCGTTTTGATAAGAATTGGTTTGAGAATATCCGCTTCGGTGTAATAAAACTATTTGACGAAGCAAAACAAGAACAGATTTAGTTTATTGACCCTAGCTTTCTACGTGAGGGAATAGACGTACAGACGCGAGTTCATGGAAAACGAATATTTGAAATTCTACGTTCCCCACAGAACTCAAGAAAAGGTGCACAGATAGTGAAGTGACGTCTATGTCCAGAAGCGAAACAAGGGGACATCTCAGCGCGAAGTAACCAGCAGATCTCGTGTAAAAAATTTAAAAGGACGAAATGCTTTAAAGGCGCAATATTAGTTATAACCGTTAAGAACGTCAAAGCAACATCTACCACCACCCGCGAAAACTTTATTAGAATTCCATTGGCCCCTGAATACTAGATTGCTTAATTATATTGTTTCATTTATCAACTTATACTAATCCATTATATCTCCACAAGTGGCTCATGGAGAAAGTGCTAGCTTTCGGTTCGATCTCGGTCAGGGCAAAAATACAGCTGTAACTTTCCATTACAATCGTCTCAGTTCATATACCTGTGTGACGAAACAAAAAATCTCAATCAGGCGATGTATGCTAGATGTGTTAAAAAAAATACATCCTTGCCACATACGTATCTCCCTAACCCCTAGGCGACGTTAAAGAATACAAAACATGGCCCAGGCCTGGGAACACCGCTAGTTGGCAAAATTCATTCAGATTAATACATACATACGTACACAAACATACACAAAAACCACATACATACAAACATACAAAACATTAACAATTCAAAAGAAACAAATAAATAAACAAGTAAACAAGTAAACATACAAACAAGATTATGTAACATAAGTGTTCAAACAAGATCGGTATAGACTCCGTGGAGATTGAGGACATTTGGAGGGTAGTCAGTGATGTTCGAGCGGTCGATTGGATGTCAAAGCCGAATTTAACCCGTCGCCTGATTGACATAATCAAGATTCAATTGATTACAAAAAAAATAATAAAATGTTTTCTGATATAAAGCTGTAATAAACTGTAATAATATAATACAAATTTGCTCCTCTTTCGTATCCGTCGTTCATTCTTTGGAGATAAGATGTTCAGAAAACTCAAAAAATTAAAGCTATACAATCACATCATGCAAGAGACTATGCTCAGCAATACGCACTAGAGAAATGCAATGGCCAGTTCTTAAAAAACACACATTTTGCATAATTGCATTAAAATGTTGTATTGTATAATTGCATAATTGTATTAATTGTATAATTGCACATATTGCATTAAAATAAAGATTAGAAACTCAGCTCCGCAAAAGAGGAAGCCTTTTCGATTATCGAGATCTTTACGATAATATTGGTGTACAAAATTGTTATTTTTAAATCATTTATGCCATGTTTGGTGTCATGATTACCGATGCTGAATACTGTAAATAAAACGTAAGGAGGTATAAATAAAACGTCGATGATGCAAACAAATCTCTTAAAAAGGGTCGATGGAAGAGAAAATTTCGGAATCCCTGACTTAAGAGAAGTTACCAGTAACAGAAGGAAGTGAATTTCTAAAAATTGTTTCAGACCCACAATGTCCTCTTTGCAGCACTTGAAATAAAGTTAGGAATGATTCAGTTTAGTTTCATTACAGAGATGCAAAGATAAACACGTAACGAAAGAGTAATACTTATTTACAATCAAGAGATGTCGCATTTACAGTTAGTGATTCTTGTTACAGACTAATTCTAAGTTCCAGCATATATCGCTTTCTTAGAAAATCACCAGATCTACATTCTTTTCTTAATTTTGCGAGTGTCCTTCATAAGAAATCAAGATAGAGAATAATTTTAGAAATTCCTTTCGTTTCTTATCAGAATGATACTGTAGACGACCATTGCACAACACAGCCTGATTCTGTGCAGAAGTAAACTGTTCAACTTTCATCTGCGAATGCAGCCAATGAGGTGCCTTGAAGGAGTGTCGTTATCAGCCGCCATTACACCTCCTCTTCTTATCTATCCTCTGATAAAAGTTGCAGGAAACATTTGCAAAATAAACAGAATCCCATTGGCTACCACTTGTTTAACAGGCGGTCTTATTACTTTATCATCGCTTGTTATCAGCAGTCGTGTAAGCGATACCCCGCCGTGAGTCACGAAGATATGGAATACCGCGCCAGCCAATAATGTGGCGTTGCACGATTATTTTAATACGAGCGATGGCTGGTCAGAAACTGGGGGTGATCACATAAATTGTAGGCGACGCAAACTCAATTTTGAATAACGCATTGTTGAATGCAAATTAGTAGTTACGCTTAACACATAATTTGAATTTGCGGCCGTCCCCTCTGCAACATAAGGATAAGTGCACCAGGATAAGTACTATTCTTCATCATTCGCATTATGACAAGCGAGCACCTGTAGAATACTTTCTCTGTGCTTAGAACAAGCGCCAAAATTTACATACAAAGCATGCTCGCGAGATAAGGGGTATTGGATATGAAGTTCTTACGAAGGCATGAATAGTGTCACAAAGGGTTTTTAACATAGAGTGGAAGATGTGCAGTTTGGTGAAAGCTTACTTGTTCGATATTTTTACAATTTGTTTCAGAACTATAGACTTTGAAAATAAAAGGTAATATATCCTCTGTGACGAATTGCTTTCTTTAAGTCTCTTGTCACGAACTACATAATGTGAATCATTTTTAAATTGGTTTTTCATGTCGTTCAGACGTAACATTATGTAACCGAAAGCATTCATTCTTCCTCATAGAAACTCCATTCAGGCTTGTTTAATTTTCTTTTATTCAGTTATACGTAGTTCCTTAGTAACTGTTAATTCAGTACTACGCCCTGAGGAAGGTCGCAGAATGGCGACCGAAACGTCGGCACCTGTGCCCTGGACGCGGCGTCTCCCGGATAGCCAAGTTAATCAACTGTTAATTCAGTCACATTTGAGGGATAAAAACTCGTTTGCGAGGAGGATCGCTGGGCACAACTTTTTTCTATTTGATTTCAATGACAGCGAAAAAATTTTAATTTTCAAAGTAAAAAACAACATCTGCACTAAAGAAACTGTATTTAAAATGCGGTTTGGGGTGCCACAACCCCCATAAGCACCATTTTTGTCATTTTGAAATACCTTTAACAAACTAAGGACAAAATATCATTTAACTGTATTTTCTTTAAAAGGTGTTAGGTTCAGGTGGTGTCCACTAGGTATCCCATAAGAATGTGATCACATTATACATATATATTTTTCACGTAACTTGTTAATATTATGAGAGAAAAATAGCACTTGCGAATCCGCGAAATGTATCAATCTGTTATTAACACAAATCTTGAGGGGATAAGTAATACATTTGCGAATATTTTTACTTTTATAGTTGAAAAAATTGCTTAATGCAAGTAATGCAATCATTGAGCTCTTCGGCACATATTCCGCTTCGTTGTAGCTTGATAACGCTGTTTGTTTTATTCAACGCATTGAATGAAGCATTGTCTGATGGATTAATGTTTTCACAATTGTGACTGATTTGACAAGGAACTTCTTTGTTCAGTACATAAATCCTTCTTTAAACTGACCGATACAAATCAAAATAAATCATCGATTGAAACAGTGTTGTCTGATGGAGTAATGTTTTCACAATTCCGGCTGGACTAGCAAGACGTTTTGCTCTCCAACCCGACGATCGCAACTCCAGCAGTTGCCTGCAAGGGCCATTTACTTGGATACATTATAAAAATACACGAATACAATACGAGAAATCAGCTTTCACTAAGGTTTATATAGGGGAAAAATAATATTTGTTGCTGAAGATTTCCGCTATGTGTGAATTTGGAAGGAGAATCCACACACGGAATCACATATTCAAAATAACAAAATCTAGAATCTCCATTCAGTTTTCATTTTAAAAAAGTGAAATTGTCAATGAAAGAAGGTTTTCTAAGTGATTTCATGAATTGGGGAAAGGAACGCTTGTCTCTAATATTCGTTACGGCAATGTTTCAAAATTCTTATATATCTGCAAAAAATCTTTTAGTTGCAATGGTGTGTACAGAAAGCTATCCTATATAATGATTTTATTGCTTTTAATTACATGTATTTGACCAAATTCTTTTATTTGAACTTTTACAATGTCACTACGTAATTGAGTACCTTTTGATCTACATGAAATTAGTAAAATATAATAGTATATCATAATTTGTCACGCTGAATGGTTACAGTAGAGAGTATGCAAACCACAACATTTCTGTCCAAAGAGTCGTTTATTCGAATCACGTCCTGAGCATGGATGTCTGCCCTTTGTATTTGTGACGTGTCGCAATGGTTCCAGATAAGGATGGGGTGTACAGTGTGCCTGCCTTCGGTTAGAAAAGACCCAAGAAAGAATGTGGGCATAACATTAAACTGAAGGAATATCGTTCTTTTCAATTTAAAGGTTTGATAGTCATAGCAGACATCGCTCTTTAGTTAATTATTCGTTTACGACGTTTCGTTTAATACGTTAATTATTCGTTTACGACGAATTATTCGTTAACTCAATACGCTCATTAATTCCATGAAAACTCGTTGATTATCTCTGTTAATATCACGCGTGCAACTAAAATTCCACCGTGCAATTAAAAATGCACGCCCGCCAATCAGAATTCAGAAAAGGAGCCAACTCGTTTAATTACGAAACTATAACGCAGACGTAGCCCAAATATTTGCAGTCGGCCATGAAACATGAACAAAAATGTATTATACATCACATATTACGTACCTACAACAACTACATATAAACTACGAATGGATAAAACTAAATTGGGGAAGTGAACGTTAAGCTTGCTGATTTATGGCACAACATAAAATATTTAACGTAAATGAATTAAATGTTTTACGTGTAAAACATTTACATTCTTCAAATTAAAACAATTACGTTCTTCCGAATAATAAAAGCACTTTTATGGATGACCATTCCTCAGAAGCTAAAATACTATGTACTGTATAATTAACCTCCTCGAGGACAAAGCATGTCAAACAAGAAGAAATAAATTTAAAAAAGGGGATGAGAAGTAATTCACAAACTGGAGAGACAGTGTTTAAACTACACTTCTGCTGTAGCGCACAGTAATAAAGGATAACAAATCCAATTAGGTGGTTTTGACTATATATTTTTCGCGCAACAGTCCCAGAGAAGGCAAGCGGCATCACACACCCCAAATGGCAACATGCACTGTCCACATTTTCTAGAATTCAGTGGGAAGTGTAGTTATTCAAATTATCGTTCTCCGTGTCATCGCGGCAGGAAGTATTATTCTTTGATAAAAGACATGATGAAGGATAAGAGCCCAAATTTATTGCTGATTTACACTTGAAAATTGATTTTATTATATCGGAGCGAATACTTTTGTTAACAGTCCTTCCAAAAAAAGCTCATTTTTTCCTGTATTCAAAATTCAATTAATATATGGCATAGGAATGGGATCACAGAATTTTGAAAACGTTTCACTTCTCCCCATGGCACGTCACACACAGTTTTTAACACTTTTTGACGTAAAATAAATAAATAAAACACAACGGAAGGATAATGTTGTGTGAAGGATAATGTTGTGAAGGATAATGTCCATTGTTGTATGTGGAGATTTCAATATTGATTTTCTGAGCGAATCCCACGAAAAAGAGCAGTTTCTCAATTTAATTCATTCTTTTAATTTAGATATTACAGTGAACGTACCTACACGGAATACCCTCAAATCACAAACAGCAATAGATCAAATTATAATTAACAAAACCACAACTAGATATGAAATAATAACGAATAATCTAGGTTACAGTGACCACGATGCACAAATTCTTACAATTACTAATAACATGAATACTGACACAATAAATAAAACACGCATGTGCAGAGCATTTACTACAGTTAACATAAAGTTATTTACGGACTACTTGCTGAAAGAATCATGGGAGGCAGTTTATAACGCTATTGACACAAATGAAAAATATAATTTATTTTTCTCAAAGCTTTTATTTCTCTTTAACGCATGCTTTCCTATTAAAAAGAGAAAATTAAACATTTCACGAAAAAGTAATACTTGGATCACAAAAGGAATTAGAACATCGTGTAAAAATAAACGTACTCTCTACTTTATTTCTAAACGTCATGACGTATCTCAAAATTTCCTTATCTACTTTAAAAAATACAAAAAATTGTTACGAAAAGTCATAAGGCAGGCTAAAATCATGAAAACGATCAGGATATTTTGAACTCAAATAATAAAACAAAAGCAATGTGGAATATAATAAAAAATACTACCAAATCGACTAGAAAACCCGTAGAGAATGTTGTTTTAAAATATAACGATATAAATGTGAACGATCCGGCAACAGTAGCTAATCTCTTTAACCAATACTTTTCGAGAATTGCTGCCGATCTCACTAAGGGTCTTCAGCCACAAAATTCAAAAACAGACAGTTCACCCAAAATTTTAGACACAATGTTCGTTTCCGAAACTTCTTCCTATGAAATTCTCAAAATAATCGGTAAACTAAAAAATAAATATTCGTCCGGTTTAGATGAATTCCCAGATTCTTTGTTAAAGACTTGTGCGTATGCCATTATACACCCGTTAACTCACATATTTAATGCATCTTTATGCACTGGAACGTTTCCAGATATTCTCAAAACAGCTAAAATTAAGCCGCTTTTCAAAAAAGGCAACAAAAATGAAATTCAAAATTATCGGCCCATTTCTCTTCTATCAGTTTTTTCAAAAATATTAGAGAGACTTTTTACGTACGAATGGAAACCTTTCTCACTAAACACGACGCGCTTTCAGATTGCCAGCATGGATTTAGAAAATCAAAATCAACGGAAACAGCTATATTTTCTTTTCTTAAAGATGTCGCCTCATCATTGGATCAAAACGAGGCACCTATTGGATTATTTTAGATCTCTCAAAAGCTTTTGACGTCATTGATCATGACATTTTACTTTCCAAATTACCTTCATATGGAATTCGTGGTATTGCTCTAGATTGGTTATGTTCGTACCTTAAACAACGATCTCAGAGTTGAAATACCTTACTGGAATGATGGAACATTACGTACGCACCTTTCCCACTCTTTGCCCATTCCATGTGGAGTTCCTCAAGGATCGATTTTAGGCCCTATTCTGTTCCTACTTTACGTAAACGATATGCCCTCGGCGATTCGAAACGGAAGAACGGTTCTCTTTGCGGATGATACGAACATCCTTTGCAATAAAGAAACCGTAAATAGTACAATATCAGATGTTTCAAATTGTTTCCGAAATAACAAATTAATAGTAAACGAAAAGAAAACGGTTTTAATGCAGTTTTCCATATCAAATAAACAATTCTGTGCTCCATTGAAAATGAACAGTGTACCATTGACTGATGTTAAGGCAACAAAATTTTTAGGTCTCTCAATTCAGTCAAACCTTAAATGGAATGTCCATTTAAATGAATTGAACACAAAATTAAGTTCATTATGCTACGCGTTCAGAATTCTTGCAAATTCAGTCAGCCTTCATTCTGCTCGTTGTGTATACTTCGCGAATGTTCATTCCCGCCTGAGATATGGCATAATATTCTGGGGAAATACAACTTATAGCTCCCAGACTTTTAGATTACAAAAACGAATTGTACGAATAATAACCAAATCCCACCCACGTGATTCATGTAAGCCTCTCTTCATTAATCTAGGAATTCTACCATTACCGTGTCTTTTTATTTACGAATCAGTGGTTTTTGTAAAAATGACTTGCTTAAGGGCGGGAATATATTTTCAGAAAATGCCGAAGTCTATTACTATAACACTCGACGTAGAAATCATATTCATCAGGTGACAGTATCAACAGCTTATTACAAAAAATTCACATACAATACATGTACATTATTTTACAACACTTTGCCAGATGACATTAAACGATTAAATTCAATAGAAAAGTTCAAATCCCAAGTGAAATCGTTTCTGCTGCATAACTGTTTCTATACAATTGGAGACTATACTGAGCATCACAAGAAAAGTAACATTAATTTTAACAATGATACATAATGCATTATTTACCATTTGGACTGTATAAATGAGTATAAACAACCTGTAACAACTATTGTACAACAGCTTCCGGGTCAATGACCCCCATCTCGATCAGGTTTTCGTCCAGTTTCCCTGATCCATTGAGCAAATGCTGAGATGGCCCCTTGTTTTGCTTCTGGACATAAATGTAACTTCATTTTCTGTGCACGTCTTCTAGAATTCAGTGGGAAATACAATTATTCAAATTATCGTGTCCATGTTGTCGCGACAGGAAGTAATAAGAGCCAAAATTATATTGCTTATTTATGTTGAAAATAGATTTTATTACATGGGAGTTTTTTTGTTTTTTTTTTCTCCCTTTCAAAATTCAAAATTTATTGCTTATATATGGCTTAGTAGTATATGGGATCACAGAATTTTGAAAATGTGCACACAATTCACTTTTCCCCATAGCACGTCATACGCAGTTTCTAACTGTTTTTTGACGTAAAATAAATTTAAAAAAATGCACCTTATCGCCGAGAAGTGGCGCCGCTGACGAAGCGCGCTTGTAACTTTCTTCACAGGTGTCCGGGCGGCACGGGCACGGGCACAAGAGCCGGACCAGACGTTGGCCGCCATGTTGCACGAAGAGCGATAAGTGTTTAGAAACATTTTGAAAATCGTACAAAGTAACAATTTTCAACGGTAACCAACCGTCAATAACACGATGAAAGTGTACAAGATACAATATTTAAATGAAATGCTTCATAAATCGGTTTCAACGTCTTGTAACGAGGTGATAATTTTGGTATCTAGCTGCATTTAAAATTCCCGCTAATATTCTGACGCAAACTCGTGTCTGAAGCTCATTGGTTGAAGTCGGATACGACGCGCAAGAGCTAGTGATGACAAATTTTATCAAAACATGGATACATCGATGTTTCGATACATCGCTAAAGGGTTTTCGATGTCTATGAAAATATCGACAAGAAATCATCGATGTTTAAAACATCAATATTTTAATTATAGACTAATAAACATGCTATTTTCCCATCTATTTTTAATTACAGAACGTAAAAGAGATATACTTTATTGTTTGGTTAACAGCATGTTAGTAGTAAGTAAAAATTATCATCGAATGTAAAGAATAAATTTAACAATAAAGAACATCGTGTTTTGCTATAAATTTCGTGTTTCGCTGTTAATTCTGGCAATGAGACGCCTGGCGATAATATACATTCATAACACGAGCAGCTCCCAAACTTCCTCAGATTGCTCAGGCGAAATGTGCAGCGTGATAAAGAGGATGACGTAAAACAACGATATTGCTGTGGATTGCTGCTACTGTACAACGTGCTTAAAACCTTTTATTAAAAAAATTAAAAATTGAAAAATGTTTTTGCAACAAAATATCGATGTGAAGAAAACCTCAAATGCAAAATATCGATGTTTCTAAAAATGATCGATGTTTCTGGTGGAAAACATAGATGTCTTAAAAACATAATTTTCTGCCATCCCCCTGCTACTAGGGATGGCACAAAAACCTTCATACTTTCCACCAGAAACATAGATATACGACATCGATCGTATCAACATTTTTCAGATCGATAAATTATTTCCAGAAACATCGGTATTTTCAAAGAAAATTGTCGTCTTTTCGTGGATTTTGTACGTGGTAATATCGTGAAACTACAATTTGAAACTCGTCTGTATAGAGAATTAGGATGACAAAGTGCTTTAAGGCACAATAAACTTTAAACTAATATTTATATGTTATGTACATTAAATACAGGAACTTTTACGTCGATGATGAAAATGAAAATGAGTGAATGCAATAATTGCAAAACACGATGTCCTTTGTTTTTATTTCCTTCTTTACATGCGATAAACATCATTATTAATATATTGCCTATACGTGCCCAAACATTAAAATATATTGGTATTTCTCTTAAGAACTCTAATTTAAAAATTGAAAAGACCATCTGTTTTGTCGTATTAAAAATTTGATATTTCAAACATCGATGTTTTTGGTGTTTCCGTCGACAGCGAAAACCTTTTGGTGATGTATCGATGTTCTGATAAAATTTGCCATTTCTACTCGCTACAGTATTGCCGGCTGAACGAAATGCCGTGGCGTCTCTTGCGCTCTGTAAGCTTTTTACTCATATTGCATTTGTTTCCCGAGATAGAGTACGTGCGTCTTTCGTTATGTACACTACACAAAAATCGTAGGATCAAAAAGTTATGGTCGGAAAGAAACGATAATGAGATGTTGGATTTGATGTATGTGAAAACGATTTCAAATAGAATGATCGTGTATAATGTCTTGTAGCAAATACAAATTAGTATACATTCGCAAGGAAATATTTACCATAAATAATAACACGTGTGCTTGAGAATTTAGCTATAAAACGAGTCGTGTAGCGACGAGTGGATATAGGTAACAATTTGAATGCGTGAATGGTATTTAATAAGATTATTTCAAGTATAGTGATATAATTATACTTTTTATTTTCGGGAAATCTTAATTTCAGTAAAACATTAAAATACAATAATTTCGATAAAAGATTTGAGGATTTCTTTCTACACGGGCTTCTGTCTACGCGGGCTTGTGTCTACGATGGCTTCTGTCTACGAGGGTTTCTGTCTACGAGGGCTCTTGTACATGAGGGCTTCTGAATTCGAGGGCTTCTGAATTCGAGGGCTTCCGTATTCGAGGGCTTCTGGATTCGAGGGCTTCCGGATTCGAGGGCTTCAGGATTCGAGGGCTTCCGGATACGAGGGCTTCCGGATTCAAGACCTTGTGGTTTCGAGGGCTTCTGTCTACGAGGGCTTTTGTGCATGATGGCTTCTGTCCACGAGGACTTTTGTATATGAGGGCTTCCGGATTCGGGGGCTTCTGAATTCGAGGCCATCAGGATTCAAGACCTTGTGGTTTCGAGGGCTTCTGGATTCAGGAGCTTCTGAATTCGAGGGCATCTGGGTTCGAGGAGCTGCGGGGGGAAATAACTTGTGCATTTGTCCATCTAAAGTCGGACGCATGTGCTGATGGGCACCACCAGCTTCGCACACTACGAGTAAAAGCAACTTGTGAATTTGTCTATTTAAATTCAGCACCAGTCACACTGTCCGGGGTTGATGAAGCCCGAACAGAGGGGAGGCTGGCGTTTCTGTACCAGTCACACTGTGGTGGCGGCGCGTGGCCGGGGCCGGGGATGCAGTCGGGGGTGGCGGTCATTGCTCTGATGGAACCTGCCGCTACGCACGCCGCGAAAGGCGGCAAGGTGCGCGGAGTGCATGCCTCCAGAGGAGATCTCCGAGGCGCGGACCGCGCCGAGTGATTTGGCGAAGGCCATTCGCGCGTTTCCGCGCCCGGTCGTTCATTTCCGTGAGCACCTGTGCATTGATTGCGCAGACGGAGACAGAGATATGTGATGGTATTGATTAGCTGGTGATATGATGCAAACAGCACAATGAAGTACCTACCAGGTTTTGTGAATCGAAAGTTTTCTTATATTTCGTATTCATCTAGACATTTAAAGCTATTAAACAGTACTCACTGTCGTAGTCTGTTGACGGTAGAGTTGTGTTTATTTATTTACTTATTTATTTACGTCAAAAACAGTTAAAAACTGTGTATGACGTGCTATGGGGAGACGTGACGCTGCTGGGTCAATGTAATCAGGTACCAGATAATTTGCTATGAACATGTTTTCACAGACGTCAAATAAGTGAATCATGCATTTTCTGACACATTTCAAAAAACGATCGTTACAAATGTGTTTGTTTCGGAGGAAATAACGGTTTTATGTTTGGTTGTTAGGTTCACCTTGCGTGATTGTGTACGATGTAAATGCAGTGAACAGCGTTCCAGGGTATATTCGCATCCACGAAATTGAAGTATATTGCAGAGGCCCCTGGTACCAATGCCTATAAATGATGATCAAGGGGAAATTCGCTTTGCTGTCGGAGACAGCATTCGTTATGGTGAATACTTGGGCTCGTCGTTGCACATGTGATTTGTATTAGATGTTTAAATGATTGGGTGTTTCATTAGATTGAGCTGCCCTGTATATTGCGATTCTTGAGGAACATTAAATCACAACACAAAATTGCATTACGATGAATCGTAAAACAACTTATATAACTTGAATTTAATTTAACTTCTTCAATTTCAAGATTTCTTTCTTGTATTTTTCTAAACAAATTTTATTTATTTCTGAAACTTCCTACATTGCGACTGCACGCCAATTTTCTCACTTCTAATCGTTATATTTTCCTTTTCGACGAAGGATAATTTCTCCACATTTTTCGGTGGCCTTATAGTGTATATTGTATGTCTGGTCCCTTCAGCCATAACATATTGGATTTGCTAATTCATGCTGTATTTCCTGATAAATGCGACGTATGATCTCCTCAGAAACAAGAACTATGGCCAGAGTACTCGTAGCTGCCCGTTGCAGTGACAAGCGTGCCACCTTTCACTAGACTAGAGCCAATCGCACTCGAGAGCCTCCCGCCCCTTTATCGCTTACTCTATAATCAACGGGCCATACCGCTGGCCCGTAGATTTGCCTTAAGGAGGCTCCACACTTTCGGCATTCGCCGAGCAGCGAGCTAGTGCTCGCCCAATCCCGAACAGTTGATTTGTTCGGCTAATGTTCGCTCCCTTTGATGTATCCTAAGACCGACATGTAATGGGTAAGGCGAGTACCGAATGTTCGTCACTCGGCAAATAGCAAGCAATTCATACACACTACTAGGAATTCGGTGAGCGGTTGTTCGCTACTCGCCAAATATCGAATGTGTGGAGCCGCCTTTAGGCAAGGGCACGCCAAATTGGCCGCCCGCATGAGATTGATTGATTGCTTTGTGTTTTCGGGCACCTAAACTACTAGGGTCATTATACCTGTGAGTGTAGTGCATGCTTTTTGTTATAGGAGGTGGCGGTGACCTTTCCCTCGCTGGAAAATCTTTCGAAACAACTCTTTAATTTTGGGTACATAAGGAAAAGAGGCTTGAATGTTGTCCTGCTGTAAATTCCTTCTCCTATTTTCCTTCTACCTTTATTGTCGATTTGTTTCATCAGTCGGAATTTAATCTCAACGGTTTTAACTTACTTTCTTAATCGTACGTTGATGATAGGATATCCCTAAACTCCATTGATCATTCAAATTAATTATTCTTTTCATATAATCCGGTGAATTATTTACAAATGGAAGATTATATGACCGCTCTGTTGCGTGATTCATTCACTTAAAAAATATAAACCCTCTAAACAGGAAAGCAGCAAAATCAATGAAACATTTTAGGAGAAAAAACTGGGCGTGGTAGAAGACGAAATCACAGCAAAACGTCAGGAAAGGAAATCGGGCGATATAAACCGAGAAGAGGTAGCAGATGAAAAAAATGCGATATCAGATATATCGACGAGAATCAAAAGCGGTGAAGTTCTTTGAAAAGTGAAATATTTCTCTTTGCAATCAATACAAGTTTCTCAGTTAAAAGGCAAGGCAATTGCCGTTAAAAAAGGGATTTTTGATTGTGCGAAGTGTAGCGTAGGTCAGGAACGCAACAAACGGCGAAGGGGTACTAACGTTGCATAATATGAAAGAGGCAGAGACGACAGAAGGCACATGGGATGGGGATAGCACTGCACTCCTGACCGAATTTTATTTTTCTATTTCCAAATTAATTTATCGGGTTTAGAAAATAGGTTAATATTCTTACGTTAAAGACGTGAATTTTATTATGATCCAAGGAATAAGCTTATATCATATAGCTCACATCGAAACTAAACGTAGGAATTGTAAGGAATAAATGTGAATATTGAAAACGATATTACAATTGTTTTGCAAACATGAGGATTTTTTGTACGTGAGTGGTGTAAGTGGTAGGAAACTTCTAAGATACAAAGTAGCAAAGGATGGGGCGATTTCTAACAAAATGGTGTAAAGAATTCTTCGAAAGAAACTACTTTGCGTCAATTTCTGTTTAAACAGCCCAGGAGAACCCTACCGGTCATTTTGAATTATTTCTTAACATTTTTTTTTTAATTTGTGGCCTGCGAGGAAAAAGTATTAAAATTGCAAGGGCCAGAGGTAACGGAAAGTTGCCAGCATTCTTAGTTAACTAGAGCTGGAAGAACACCGATCAATGACAAATAAAATGGGCCACTAAGTTATCTGCTTCAAATTATGAAGTGTATTTGAAACATTCTTTTATACAACTCGAGTTCGTTCATGTTTACCTGCACACAAATTACCAACTGACTAAAAGGGTGTAATACACTGTATAATTGTGATGTGCAGCTGCAGAATTAATGTATATCTCCGGAGATTGTTATCGTTAAGAAAAGATGGAATCAATATGCAAAAGGAACTTTCCTTCCGAGACCGAATCCTCGACCTCAGAGGAACCAAGAGAAGTGGAGATACGCGGATTTCATAATTTTAGGAAGGTAGCAGTTGGAGATAATGGACTATTTACGCCAAAGAACAGGAACCAACTGGGCACCCTTTTTTTTTTTCGAAATCTCGTTTCGGGCTGAAGGATGCAAACCTCAATGATCAATTCTATATCCCAAACCTGTAATTAGGTCTCAGTGAGACTCGTGACTAGTTCAGGGATTACGTAATATTTATTGGTAATGCATCGCGTAAAATGTGCTTAATTGTCCCTCGAAGTGATATTACTACCTGATAACTTCTCCTTAATAACGAACATAAAAACCAATATATTTCCTTCAAAACAATCTTTGATTTGTCTCGTTTAGATGCCGTGAACTAATGTTGATATTATTAAACACTTAAGGTCTTATCATTTCAAGTTTCAGCTTTGATGGTTTCTGTTTAGCTTAGCAATCGTTGCAAATATTCGTGTACATTAAGGGTTGTTCACTACAGTGTATATTGTAGTTCCCTTAGGCCGGCATAATTAAGTATATTTATGCTGATATTTAGCCACGTCCACTGCCACATATTTTTGTTATTTCGATGCCCTAAACGCAACATGTATCATGCTCGAAATATCATTTCAATGAAACATTGTCCCATTAAAAGACTTTATAAATAAAATGTACAATTGCAGGGTTAGTCCAGTGTCATATTTAACACTAAGACTTCGTACCATATGGGTGACGCACGTTGGGGAACCAACGTAAGGACGGCTAGGAATGCGACGAATAACGCGCGGCTCCGAGAAGAACATAATACAGAGGAGGTAATGTGGTGAGCCCCGCCATCTTTTTTACCGACAATGCAAATTACGAATGCAAGGGGAGCAGTGGCGCACTCAAGGGGGAGGCGGATTCTTGGAGCTCCACCCCCCCAGAAGCTAATAATACTTATTCAAAAATATATATTTTACCAATTGCCTGTCCAAATGAAACTCATTTAGAATATTAATTGTTATCATTAAGAATATCAACTGTTAGTCAACAAATGAAAATTTATATTATATTCAGCATAAACGAAAAATTCTTTATAACAAATCCACAGGTCGGCTGGATAATATACCTATGTCCCCTCCCCCACCCCAGAGAAAAATCCTGGGGACGATCTGAAGGGGAGTGATGTACAACCCTTTTCTTTGTCTAAAAAGAAAAATGTTGCTTAAACACATGCGAAGAATCTCGTTGATTTTCTCCATTAAGTATTGAATGAAACATATTGCCTTAGATAAATGTGTGTCCCTTTATTATTATATATTTTAAGTGAATTCTATTACATATTATTCATATTTGAATGATTGTGTATTAACCATAGTATAATGTACCCGAAAATTTACTGATGAAGGTTAATTGAAAGAATATAATTACTTAAAATAGTCTGATACTTATCTACCTCCTGATTTCCGTATCTCCCTACTCTGCCATGGTCGAAATATTACGAAGCCGTCCTTGCACCACAAACATATTATTTGTGAATGTTAAACTAATATGCAAACGTCAGGTAAGTTTTTTCTTAATTAGTTTGTTTAAAAGAAAAAAGTATTTTAGTTTGTTTTTTTAGTATTGAATGAGCCTGAGACTTCTTGAAATTCGAAAATGACGTAATATTTTAAGGTCACATTCAAATTTCGCATATACATCTATTAGATAATTTATAGATTTCATGCAATAAATAATTATTATTCCGTACATTTTAAAGAGAAACGGTTTTATTATATTTAAGGGCATCTTTTTTAATGTGATAATTGATTTTGTGATAGCTTTTTAAAGATCAATATCACATTTTTTAAAATAGCGATAGTTGAATATGAAACACTATGTATGTTTCAAGAAATTATTAGTAAAAAACCCGGCAATATCAGAAGGCTATGTTAAGCCGATTACTTTTTAATATAGCTACAAATTTTAGTGTCCATCGACACTCTGGTGCTTGGGTTCAATAGAATCGATCTTCTTTCATTATCCTTCTCCTATACCATTACAATGTTGATCTTGAGAACATCGTGCATTGAAATTAAGTCACGGATCATGCAAGTCCAAGTGACTGAAAGGAGAATAATTTCTCAAAAAATTTTTTTTGTGTATTTATATTTATTTAAAGTAAATCTGGTATTTTGTTCCTTCAAATAGCTGTAGAAAAGACACGTAAAGAAGACAAGGGTTCAGTGAGGAAGGAAATGGGGTGCTACCGGTGGTGCTGCGGACGCGGTGTTGCTGGACCACCGTAGGTACGTGGCGCAGCTGGGATGCGGACTGCATGAAATATGAGGAGCTAGAAGGGAAGAAAATGGCGGGTATTCGAACAGTGGGGAGGAAATGCACCAACGGGATGAGAGAAGTTATGCGACAGAAACTTCCTGAGAACTTTGTTATCTCCATTGCCACAAGAGAACTATTTAATTATAAATATATTGAGCTGACTGTTCAAGATTTGTTTTGTTTACGAGGTAATGAAAAAAATTGTTTTCCAATGTTTGCGATCGGATGAGAAACATGAATTAAAATCAGCAAGGCAACTTATTCTACGAAAATACTACTTTCTAAGGACGTGAAGCTGGTAGGCACGTGTCACAGATATCTTGCTTCTCGAAAAAACCGTCGTTCGTGAAGTTCATCACACTTTATTGAACAATGCTACTCTTTATCACATAGGAAGAAGATAATGCTATGCACTTCGATATGAAAGCAGAAGCATTTTCTTCCAAGTTTTCATGGAACAAATAAATGTCCTGCTTTTAACTACACTTCTTGACTACTTCAACCCCGGTTAAGGAGAATATATAATATACAAAATTATATCCCAATGAGTTTGAAAATAAAGATGATTTTCTGTAATAATATCTAAGAAACTTCACGATAATTCAGAAAAAACTAAGCAAGTTCCAAATCGGTTATAAAATTGCAAAGAAGTGTGCATATTAGTCCATTAATCTACCTTTTAGTCAAAGGAGTTTTATCGTGGGAAAAGAGACACGAGTTTGTAATAGTCTCTAAGCAAAAGAGTTGTGAGATATTAATCAACTCATGGCAGTCAATTATTGAAAATAATTACTCTTAACGATGAACGAAATGAAATTTAATTTTTAATGTCATGCAAAATTAAAAATTGAAAGAAAGAATAAATATTTTTAATAGCTGAAGTATGCGATAATGTATCCCGAGTAAACATCGTTCATAGTTCATATATTCATTGCTCTTTCACCTCATCGTGCCCCCCTCATGATCACTGTACAATCCTGAATACATTAAAAATCTAAGGCAAAAACATTGTGCTCATATACCCTGGAAAAGACTCCATCGAATAGGCTCAGTAATTTATTATGGCTCTTATTATTATCAGTATCGTCCTCATGATTTTTGTTGATATATTTTGTTAATGTAGAACATGGGTATATTTTTGAACATTGTTATTTTTATATATAATAATTTTAGGTAGGTGTTCCATTGAAAGTAATATTTCAAATTTCCTCCAATAATTGTAAATGTTGAGAGATGTATGAACTATGTTCGATTGTACTTCAGCATCTGAGTCAATGATGCCCATCTCTATCAATTTTCTCGTTCAGTTTATCTTGACCGATTCATCAAGTACCGAGATGACCCGTTGGCTTGCTTCGGGGCAAAACTGTGCCTTCTAAATGATCACTATTTTCTTGAGCTCTGTGAGGTGTTAGTAGGGAATTTAGTTACTTTATTAGCAGTTATATCAAATAATCGTTCTCAGTTTTCTCTTGGTTGTGAGTTAATTCTTTCATGTGGACATTCATTTCTCGTTGACAATAATTTTTGTTACACGGAACGAAATATTTCTTGCTATTTTTTCCAAAAACGCACGTTGCTATTATTATTATTATTATTATTATTATTATTATTATTATTATTATTATTATTATTATTATTATTATTATTATTATTATTCGTAATGGACGTTAGTATCGTTGAAGAAGTGGAGATGCGGGAACTCATGAAAACGATTCTAGAGATTGTACATGCTCCCCTACATGACAGTTTTCAACTGCTTTAGGCGGTAAATAAAGCTAAATAAGGCTAAATAACCTCTTCCGACATCTGGCTCCTGCCGAACGCCATCTCTCCTCTGTGCATTGGAACCCTTCGCTTGCTCCGAACGGAAAAAAATGGTACCTTCTGTGTGTCTTCCTTCTGGCCTCCGGCAGTTTCTCCACTCGGAACTCCAACGCTCATTCCGCGCACGTGTGTGAGAGTAGGGGTGTGCGTGTGTGTGTGTGTGTCTTTCGAAATCTCGCGTCACTCCCATGAAGGGGTACTTTCCCATTAAATTTGTCACACTCGTTTAATCAGCGCACGAGTGCTACAGCGGCAGTGTAATAACGCTTTCGGGTGTATAACTGTTCATTAACAGCGGCTTCCTCGGTGGTCCCGTACAGAATGTCGCGTCTTTGAGACGCTGCCTGCCTTGTTCGCCCCGCTCGGGGCCGCGTGCACTCTGCTTTGGTCATTTCAAGTTCTGTTTTAAATAACGGCGGCGCCCGCAGTCGGATTCGTTGGCAGTTCGAAAAGGAGCCAGGGAGAATGGAAGACCCTGCGAGAAGGCAGAGCACAGTGGTCCGAAACGGGTTCAGTTATGGTAGAAATAGTATTTATTATGATACTTAGCCCCTAAGCCTTTTCGCCCGTATCGAAGACTAATATTTTCGTCCGCATCGAAGATGAATGTTTTCGCACGTATGAAAGATTAATGTAGTTGCGATATTGGTGGGATTTTAATGGTGATGATGAAATGCGGAGCAAAGAAAACGGGAGAACACAGAAAAAATCTGCCGCACGCTCGCTTCTTCTGCCATCAGTTTCACATTAGTTAATGGGTCCCAAATGTGGCAGCTGAGCAGTCTGTCGAATGTACCTCGGTCGCCTAGTGTGGCCATGAGAAAAAATTCTTTAAAATCCTCATTTTCTGGCACTATGCAATAGTCTTTTCATCGCACTACGTAAACTCTGATCTAAAATCCCGCCATAATCATTCATCTCATTATCATTCAGTTATCATGATCACGCCTCCATCATCCATCCAGTGGAATGAAATGGCCCACCGCCACTGCGAACGCCTGCTCAGGAAAGGCGAGGGCATGAAAACGTAAATCTCCTTCCCTCGTGTGTGCTTAGCAACCCTTATCAACAGTCCTCAATAATATAAAGCCCATTCGTGAGTAGAGACGTGAAAAATATAAGTATGAAACGACAAAATATGTAATACATCAATATGCATGGAAAACGATAAGAATATGTAATGAATATATAAAAAGGAATCTATTATGTAATATCAAAATATGCCTTTATTTCCTCATTTCCAAACAAAATAAAGTACGCAATTCCAAATTATTTTAATTAAACATTATAGAACCAATTTTTAAAATGAATATTTCTTGGCTTTCTTAAATATGTTTTTAAAATAAATTTTAAATATTTTAGAGCAATGAGAGCCATCGTACAAACGTGGGAATTCAATTCTCAGTGACACGCAAACAATCCCTGTAGCATTGTCTTTGTAATGCTACACGTCTGCGACAGCCAGTAATGGTCGGAAATTGAGATTAAAGATCGGGAAACACGACGGCACTGATACTTTTCTCACCTGGAGCTAACATTCTTAACAGTCACGGGCTCTTGTTGCAACATTATAAGCCGTGCAGACGGAGGTTAACCCAGACAGACCGCGTGCGTGTGCCCGCTTCTTCACATGGGGCATCTCGTGAAGAAGTTACACGCTGATGTAAAAGTGGATTAACAACTGACGTAGGATCCCATGAAACGTTACATTATGGCATGATCTTAAAAGATCTGTTCCACCATTTACTTAAATACATCAGAGAGAATTAAGAAAACGACCGATCAGAGCAGACAAGGTCAACAATCTGACCAGTCTTAGATGACGTGAAAATTCGCCACCGCGGTGCACCGTTGGGGTGCAATGTATTACTTTCTGACTAGAAAGGTTCACTTGCGAAAGAGGAACTTCACACGCCAACGGGTTTGCTATATTTTATTTTTAGTTATTATGACTTAAAATCACACTCTTACAATTTGATAGAATGAACCTTTTTGCTACTTATCAGTGAAAAAAAAATTTGATGGTTTATAATTAATTTTGTAATGCAATTTTCAGATTGTATGAGATTGAAAAGGAATTTGAGTACTTTTCAAAATACTCACACATATCTTCTTTGAAAGAGAGACAAGAACATTAAGAGTCTCTGTACAAACCAGGAAATTTAGAAAAGCACGTGAATTATAATTATTAATAAATCTCCGGTGTATTATTGTGAAAATATGAATATAAAATCTCATTGTAGTAATAATCAGTATGGTTTTTCTAATAAAGTTAGTAGTGACACAACAGCACATCCTTTCTCGCAATGTTGTTAATGGTTATGTAATATTATAATGTGACAATTTCTGCCTTACACTTCAGCTACCATTTTAAAAATTCTTAATCAAATGTCGCGTGAAAACATATATTTTTTTTTAAAATTTCAACGTTTAAACGGGTTAAATAGCTTTCTGCCATTGAATTCAATATATTCACGTTCTAAATAAATGTACCAACGATGCGTGATGCGTAATTTGCACATAAATAACATTAATTTATAATAACGCGAACCAACGGCGGCCGTCACTACCGTCTTCTGTTGCCATTGCAGCGTTGTCAGAGGAACAATGGCCGCCCTATTCGTATGACATACACATTTTGCCAATCAGCATTCTAGACACCGCTAGCAAGAAAATGTAAATGTGTAGAAAATATAATAATTAAATATAACGTCTCAAATGAAATATCATTAAAATACATAACAAAACAAAATATTATGATTAATGAAACGAAATATAATAATTAATTATAATAGTGGCTCAAACGAAGCGTGGGAAATTCGAATTTACCGTGATCTCGAATTTACCATTTCGAAATTCCAACTGTCGAAAATACAGCGAGTGCGTTGTAAACGGGACCGGCACCATTTTTTTACCGTTCTTTGCTACATACATGAAAAATATTTACAGAAAAAATCGGAGCCATTTATGAGAAAATAATTGTTTAAATTTTAAAAATTGCCAAAGTTTCACGCAAAATTACTCAAAAATACTCCTATTTTCGAAAAAGTGAACATGATCTTATTTGAAGATCTGTTTTTGAAGAACACGTTTCATTTTTAAAAAATCTTCATAATTGTAGTTGTAGGAAGACGGCGATAAAAGTTCGAATTTTTCCAACTTTCGAACAATTAGGGATTTCAACAGAAATATGATTTGCATCGTTCTTTTACGTGTCCTTCACGCGATCCGAGGTCAAAATTTAATAAAAAAATGTGGTGCCGTTTTTTTTAGAAAAGTGTTGAAAAATAAAAATGCCTATATTTCACTCAAATTACATGAAGAATACTCGACTGAAGACCGGCAATGAGAGTTTTCAGACAAAAAATTCGCTTTTTCCCAGCAGAATTACAATACTTTCTCTATATTGTGTAAATAGTATGGAGAAAATAATAGTACTAAAATATGACATTGTATTTGGATGTTTCATATACACATGTTATTTAACATGAAAAATACGTTTTCTCATACCCAGTTGGAACCTTTTTATTATCACACTATACTAAATACTATATATGTATTTTATGCCTTCATGAACTCAGCTAACTTAGCAGCGTATGTATTTCCTTTTCATTAATTTGAAAATAAGATTTCTTTCGTAACATGCATAATTTATTATCACTTCCGAATTTAACAATAAGTTGCAATTAAAATCTCGTTCTCCATTTACTTCTAAAAAAAGGAGGCACTTTCACCGTTTTTCATTATGGTTGCCCACTCAATTCTCTCACAACTTGCCATTTTATTTGCAACCATGAAACCATTTGCATGCTGACATCATTCTACGAAGACCAACTCAACTATACTTCAACAAATACTGCTATTTCATCACAAAGGTCGTAAGAGTATACTACTTAAAAAATTAAATAGTAGAAAGCAAAATTAAAGATACTCCCACCATTCTGTGCTAAAAAATTAAAATCGGCCGACAAATGCGTATGTAGTATTTGTAGATCCTGCGCGACGCACAGTTGAGTCTGTTTCAGGTCACTGTGCGGAGTAACGAGAGACCAAAAAAGGGGGATCAAAAGAGAAACAGGTGAACGCCACGGCAAGCCTTCTCCCTCTGACATCGCCGTTGGGGAGGATTCGGGAGCTAATGGAAAGTCTGAGCGGTGTTATGAATATTCAGAACTAGCCCAACTTTTTTTGACATTAGAGCGGCGCGGGTCTAATTGCGCAGTGGCGGCGGCGATAGCGCGAGCGCAGAGGGGAGATTGGTTTGGTTTGGTTTCTTCGTATTTCCGGGCGCGTCATCTGCTTTGGTCATTAGTCCCGTTAGTGTAGTGCATGTTTTTCTCGGGAGATGCCAGTGATATTCCCCCGCTGGATGGCGAGATCCGGCGCCGACCTACCGTCGGCTAGTGGGGTTTCCCCCTAACCATGACTCTCCCACCAGCGGGGCACCGCCCCAGCTGGGACAAGCTACAAGCTCCCGACCGGTCTCCCGGAATATGTGGTAGTGTAGTGCATGTTAGTGTAAGTGTGTAAGGGGGAGAGGATAGGACAAGGAAGAGGAAGGAAAGATCGCGCGCGGTCCGTGGCCCGTTTGGAAGGGTACTGCTCCGGCATTCGCCTGGTGTTGATCGGCGAAACCACGGAAAACTATCGATCAGAGCAGCCGGCCGCTAGAATTCTCCTCCAGGCAGCGACTGAATTCGACCTAGCTGAAAAGCTAATATCGAAAATCCTGCCGCCGTCAGGACTCGAACCTAGGACCTCCCGGTCAGAGGCAGAGGGGAGACATGTATTCTAAAAAATCAGGGGGGCCGCTTTCCTTTTCTGGGTTGCTTCTGTTTCGTTTCTTATTTCAGAGGAAGGAGGTTACTTGCTGAAACGCGGCCTCATTGACTGCAATGTGACGAAATTCTTTAAAACTTTGTCCGGTGCAATGGCTAATATATTTAGTGTTCAATTGAAACTGTTAGTGGTCGAAGTCGCGAACTCAAAAACAAGCAGACATCTCACTTATTCATCCCATTTCTTTTTGCAAAAGTGGGAAGAATTTGAGAACGGCGAAATTGTCTAACAACGTATCTGTCGATTTTATGGCATCTGGAATACCATTTGAGAGTAATGGAATGTGGGACGTTTGGTGGTGCAAATTCTATGCAAGCTTCTGTTGTATTATTTTGTGGCTGCACCCACCTTCCTGTTCTACAGCAACTCCAGTCACAACTTATGCAGGTTTTGTTCAATAGTATAGTATTGAACTGCATACGTATTATTTTTATACGTTTGTGCCTAAAGACGCCCGCGACTGAGTTTTATTACTCGGGGTGCTACCTCCCCGGTACCCCATCCACTTAACTGGTGTGCTTTGTGAGACCGTAACGGGCATTGTGCGTTCAGTTTGACATGTGTAGTTCGGGAGTCCGCCTTGCTGAATTCTGCACTAAAGGAAGGGAGTTAGGCTACACCTAGATGGTGCTGACTCCCTGGCTTCCTAAACTCTTCCGTCGTGCACTTCGTTTGTTTTTGTGATTGATTATTTTGTATTTTCGGGTGTGTCCACAGGCATGGTATTCCTCGATCGGTGACCGAAACAAACAAAATATGATTCGTTCAACTAAATCGAACATACGGCGTTACCTAGCCAATTTTTGGAGAAAATATGCTGAGATTAGATTGACCATGCCTGAATCTTGACGTTTAACTGAAAATGCAACACTTTACTTATTGCATTACAGGCTCAGATTGTTCCTTGGACACGGGAATTTGTATCTTGTGCACGAGCGTTGATATAGCGTTTGGGAAGGGGTAATCGGGCCGATAGCGAAAGCGAGTAATAAATGCTAGCGCAGAATTGCTGTTATGGAAGTACATCTATACCTGGAATTACGTATATGGAGGTGCGATAAAAGGAAATAGTGAGTGCTTTCGGAAAACTACCTAGCCAATGAAGTCAGTCACTCCCTGTTATATCTCTCAATTCTTCAGATTTGAAGTTACATTATGTTAAATGCAATCATGTGGAGAATGGAACTGAAAGTATTACATTAGACATAAGTTTATTGCTCCTTTGTATGGTATATTAAAGGGGAAAACAAATATTACGCGAACGGTCTATTAATGACCTTAACATATGTTATGGAATGTTTGTCCTTCAGCCACTAAATAACGAAGTCATCCATGATGGAATGAAACATTTTTGCTACTTTAATCAATGTAGTACTCAGTGTTTCTTAATTGATTTGATTGTCATGAATAAAAAGTAAATGTGTATTTGAAAGATAAACAATACATTTACTCCTCAGAAAGAGAATAGCAAGGACCATTATGATTGTGGGATAATAGTAAATTTATGTCTGCAATGTGTTAAGTTCTTATATTATTAGTAATATTATTAATTCTTGTATTAAAAGTTAATTTTAAAATACTTTTCTTTCTTTTTGATATTATAGTATTTGTAGTGTAATGTAATAAAACTGTTACTTGATTTTTCTCTAAAGTGTTAAAATAAAAGTTGTCCGGTGGTTTTTAAAATTGTCATCAACATTTATGGAACTTCAACTAACTGGTCACAAGGAAATGGCACATAACGAAAACAAATAAATAAAGTACTTAGAAATGAACTATAATTTTAAAGACCAATATTTAAGTACTAATTATTTATTTCTGACCTTATTTATTAGTACCCACACGAATATAAGAAGTAAATAAATACGTATGATGCAGGATTTACATTAACATCCCTTGTAAACGTGATAAAGTATGATCCACTATAAAGTTGTATTAACGAACGAAGCAGTTTCTCTGGATCATTTAGTCGTCCAAACGGAATAAAAAATTGTCCTTCTCCGGAAAAAAGTACAACCGTCGGGTAAACTACTACCTCAGTCCCGCGGAGACGGGAAGATCACAGCCCGTGCGGCCGCGGCCACATTTATTCCCTGGGGCCGCGACGACCGTTATCTGTCTCTGTCTGGGGCGCCGGTATAATTCAATTACGGAAATATTGTTGGATAGCGCAGCACTTTAAACCTCATTTATTTACGGTCGCCCGTGAATTAATCTCGCCTCAACGCGGTCGCGGCGCTCTGGCTGGTCGGTGGGCCGGAGCGGGGCAGAAGCGGGGCTGGGCGGGGGCGGGGGCGGGGGCGGGGCGAGAGAGCCGGGGAAGGGTGGAGAGCGCTCCCGCTTTTCGGGTGGGGGCGGTGCGGGGGGCGGTGAGGAGCGCGGGGCCGGGAGCAGCGTCGAGGGTGGCTGCGGCGCCCGCGGTGGTCTGGGTGGCCGGGGAGGTCTTGCTGGCCGCCGCGCCGGTGTCCTTCGTCTTCCCGGCTTCCCCGGGGGAGTCCTCTGAGAGGGACAGACTGGATCGCCGGGCAGCGCCGAGATTCGTAGTGTGGAACCCTGGTCTTTATGTGGTTTCAGAACAATGTACAGCAGGCGCCGGCAACCTTTCTTGGCTGCGAGTGGAAGATCAAACAAAATAGGTCTGAATTGAGATGATGACTTGGGTCTGAGGTGTTTTCATTATAAGGCACACTTCTAGTGAAAAAAAGGCAAACGTATTCAGAATATGATTACAATATGTTTGTAAATTTTAAATATAACAAATCAGTTATAATGTCCCAATTATTATGAAAACACATATAATCGTCCATTTTTAGCATATTAATAAACGAACTTTATTTAAAAAATCGTCGTGCTTGTAACACTATTGAATGGTTTTATTCATTGTGATAGTACCAAAATTCGATCTTGAAAGATAATGGAATAAGTTATGATTGTAAAGTGCTTGTATTGCTAGAATACAAATAGTATATGAACGTAATGGGAATCGGTAAATAGTTAAGAGTAAATTCAGTCAAAGAAAGGTTATCCTTTTTTGGAAAACGGTAATTCACTTACAATTTTTATCACATTTGGTTAAAGAATTGCAATTAAAAAACTGTTACTCTCATCACATGCAAAATCTCGCATTAGATTTAAACGAATGTGCATTTTGAAACATTCAATGTGCAATTTGCCTATCGTTTGACCATAATTTACGTATAGTCCAATCATTTTACTAACGGATCAACCAAAATGAATTTGATTATAAAAATAAGGTATATTAAAAACAAATTCCATATGAATAAGTAACAATACATGGTAATTCTTAACTTTGTTTCACCTAATAGCTCCAAAGTCTGACAACTCGTTTCTCCCATAGTGGAAGTAGTTTGCAAATACCTTCTGCATAAAAGCCCGTCTTTTCTGAGTGAGCTAAATTCACACAACCGATTGGCATCTAAAGTAAAATCTATGCTGCCGAAGAAATACATGATTGGGCCAAAAATATTGTCGAATATAAACTGATTTGCATAAGCACTTCTCACAAAAATTTCTCAAGTTGCCAGGTATGGTTAGAGCGATGACAACCCACCTATAATTTGCTGTCTCATATGAAAGTTTGTGAGTTTCTTTAGCCCTCTTCGAGCTCTCACTTTACGGAAGTTGAGACCAAACGTCTCGCCAATATCCGTGACATTCTGTTCACTTGAAACTCTTGCGGTAGGCGCAGCTTGTAGGAAATTGGACAGGGTTGGTTGGTGATTCCGGGCACGTCAACAGCTTAGGTCATTAGTCCCGTACGTATATGCGTGCATGTTTTCTCCCTCTGCAGATGGCGGTGATCTTCCCTCGCTGGATGGCGAGATCGGGCGCCGACCTGCCGTCGGCTAGCGGGATTTCCCCCTAACCAGCGGGGTACCGCACCAGCCGGAACAAGCTCTAAACTCCCGACTGGTCTCCCGGAGTATGTGATAGTGAAGTGCATGTTAGTTCGCGTGTGTGTGTGAGGGGAGAAGGTAGGACTAGGAAGAGGAAGGAAATATCGCGCGGGGTCCGTGGCCCATTTTAGGGTACTGTTCCGTTATTCGCCTGTTCCCGGACAAGATCAGTATACTGTTGCAGGGGAAATTTGTTGTGCGTTACTAAATGATCCGCCCTCGTAAATGTAGCACTTTCGAGAGGCAAATGTGAATTTGGTCAATCGCTAGAAGCCCGGGATGTACCTCTCCAGAGCGATGACAAACAACCCATCTCGATCAGGTTTTTCGTCCAGTTTCCCTGATCCATTGAGCAAATGCTGAGATGGCCCCTTGTTTTGCTTCTGGACATAAATGTAACTTCATTTTCTGTGCACGTCTTCTAGAATTCAGTGGGAAATACAATTATTCAAATTATCGTTTCCATGTTGTCGCGGCAGGAAGTAATAAGAGCCAAATTTTATTGCTTATTTATCTTTGAAAATAGATTTTATTACATGGGAGTTTTTTTTTGTTGTTTTTTTCTCCCTTTCAAAATTCAAAATTTATTGCTTATTTACCCTTGAAAATAGATTTTTTTACATGGGAGTTTTTTTGTTTTTTTTTTTCTCCCTTTCAAAATTCAAAATTTATTGCTTGTTTATCCTTGAAAATAGATTTTATTACATGGGAGTTTTTTTTCGCCCTTTCAAAAATTCAAAATTTAAGTAGTATATGACTTAGTGTAGGGATCACAGAATTTTGAAAATGTGCACACAATTCACTTTTCCCCATAGCACGTCATACGCAGTTTTTAACTGTTTTTTGACGTAAAATAAATAAATAAAAATAAATCCTTTTCGCAAGCGCTGTCATCCCTATTGCAAGGGAAAGTTTCCCATAGAGGGCCCCCGGCTAAGTCTGGCTCACCGCCAGTATTGCCGCTGACTCTGCAGCAAATGTAACCGGGAGATCCCAGGGTTCGAGTCGCGACAATGGCAGATTTTCAACTCTAGCTACATTATTTCGAGAAGTCTGTTTGAAGAAGAATTTTGTAGCGGTCGGATGCTCTGAACAATAGTTTTCGGTGATTCCTCCGATCAATATAGAGGAGTTACTCTAAGAAGGAACGACATTGACCGGTCGGGAAAGAAATGAACATTATGCATGACGATAACTTTGCAAGAGATAGTGATGAATTCATTTACAAATGAGGTAACTGTAAACGATCACTCTGAAATAATGAGTGCATGGTCGTAACTGTTATGTACGTGAAAAGACACAAGTCAACAATAACAATTTATTGGTTCAACTTTTACAGGCGTGATCTAGTTTACAAGTATCCAAAAGCGTAGTCCGTAGTACAAAGCAGTGGTGTTCCAAAATCCAGTAGATGTCCCAAAAGTCGCGCACTGTCGTCCAAAAATCACCGGAGAGAGAATACCAATTACGTCGCAGAGTTCGCACTAGGGTCACAGTCACTACTTCGCTTCAGGATCGCACTTCACTACTGAGTGCCCCTCCGGCCGGTGCGACCCGTTAAGAAGCGCTCCGCGTCGCAGATTCGCCTCGGGCCTGTAGATCCGCTCGCCGGCCGCTCACTCCTCATTGGGCGGTCTTCGCGCCGGTTCGTGGCCCTGCTGCCTTCCGTAGCCGGCGTCCCGCGCTGCCGAATTGGCGCGCGATTTAACTTCTCGCATATCGCCGCAACAGTAACTTTCAATTCTATTGCCAGCAGTGGCCAAGCAGTAACTGCCAAAGTGGTCCCTTCTTGTAGTAACTATACCAGGAGTATTCCGGGGCAGTACCCTAACAAGCGAGCCACGGACTGACGAGTTTTCCTTCCTCTTCCTTGTCCTCTCCTCTCCCCTCACACACATACACACCTACACGTACCACACTACCACACATTTGGGAAGCTCAGACGGAAGCTTAGAGCTTGTGCCGATTGCGGTGGTTCCCCACTGGGGAAGGGAGATACACAGAGGGGAAACGTCCACAAGCCGACGTGTAAGTCGCAACTGAATCTCAACATCCAATGTGTGAGGCTGCCTCCGGGGGTAAGCCATCCACTAAACTAACAGGATGAACGACTGTAGTAGTTGACGTTCCCGGAAACATCAATTATAGAAGACACAAGTGGGGGGGTGATTAATACAAAAGCAAACTTGCAAGGAAATAACGTGATCGAACTATGAAAGTTTGGAATATGGCAGCAGATTGTCTAGAAAAACATAAACGTTTAAGATATCCGACGTCAATTCATCTCGTGGCTCAGAACGAAGTTACACGTCTTTCACCAAGGAGGCCCAGATTCGATTCCTGTCGATTTCAGGACAATCTCATGTGAAATTTGTTTCAACAAAACGAGTTTGACTGCTTCACAAGAGGTAGTCAACCACTGTGAAGTGTCCTAAACCCTACCCCTACCCTAATTCCTTCCCAATTCTGGCTGCTGGGTAGTGACGCAGGAGCGCGTGGTGGGAGGCGCGTACGCGGAGATGCTACCTGGCGTTCCTCTTGACAACTGACTACGACGAGACGTGACAAATATGACGATGTTAATGGAGGATTACTCCCGCACTGTTGTTAATGTAGGATTACTCCCAAAAGATCAAAGCGCTCAACGCCCCCAAGGGCTTCGACTTAAATTTAAGCACACCTCTCAACAGCACTCTAATGCATTATGAAACGACGATGTAATGATAGGTATTAATACACGAGTGTGATATTATGATACGAGCGCGGAACAATCGAGTATCGTAAACTTCACACGACTGTATTAATACCCATTACATCGAGTTTCATACGGTACTGTTTCTACAACTTTTATAACTTAAACTTTTACATTGAATCGTTTCATGGCAGGATTCACTCAAGGCCACTTAGCGGACTGCTCCCTACTCTACCCTGCCCGCTGTAGGAAGCTTAGATCTGCGCTAGTCAAACACAATCAAAGTTAAATTACGATCGAATTTGTTTTAAATAATATTCCACTTAAAAATTACTAATAATAAAAGAAATTGCTACTGACAATCATTATATAATGTAGAATGCAATTTTAATGTACACAGTCGAGCGAAACATTTACTAGAACGATTCTCAATGATTAATTTTCAGAACTTGGTTTGTAAACTTCTCTGTGATTGGTCTAGAACCTGCATCATAATGAAGTCTGTATCGTAATGAGTATCATTATGTAACAGATTGCAGCCATCAAATGACAGAATTATACAATGGGAGTAGAAAATTACATTTTAAGTTGTGCTTAACGACGCAAAAACAGTCCAAATACCGGGCATATTGTTAACTGTTGCTATTGATAGTTATTGCTGCGACAATTGTGAAAACGGGAACTTTGAAGAACCTTCTCGTAGGCCAAGGTGATTATGGGAACGTTCCGCATGTTTTGAAAAGATCTATGGAAGAATTTTTGGCACCCAATTCCGCCTATCAAAAATGACAACAGTGCATGTTTTGGAGCTAATTGAACACCAATTGGGATTTGCAAGTTAACTTCTTAGTTAATTATTAACGAAATGAGCATTTCAATGATTTGTTACATAACTGCCTTGCAAGTAACAATTCTAACATCTAGTGTTTTGTAGCTTAGGTTTATCTGATCCCGTAGCTATTCTCAATTTCAACGTTTTACATTAAGTAATTTTTATTGCATTTCCTTTCTCACCTAAACTTAAGTATCTCCACAACTTTATTTAATGTTTGTTATATTTTATCTTGTAATTCGTTGCTTTAAAATTGTGTGTGATCCCACGCTTAGCGTGTTGAATGTGATCCCACGCTTCATTTGTTTGGTGGTTTGTTGTTCCATTTGTAATTTTCTTTTCTTTAATAGAAATATACTTTCTCATACATTCGATGTGCACTTCTTTCTCCGACGATGAAAATTTCGCAATCCTGTCTCTTCTTCCCACGGAAATACAATCAAACATACGATACAAACATATAAACATACAATTACGGAAAATCAATAAAAATAACCTCTTTGCACCAAAGTACAAAGCAAAACCAAAACAAAGACGTTAGTTATGGTCATTTGCTGGTTCACCAGGGTCCAGCATTTATTTACTTCTCTAAACATTGCTTTAAGGAGGGTTATGAAACTACAAACAACAAAGCACGACTTAAAACGCGTCTTAAAATTAAGTATGACTTTACTAAGACATAATTAAAAAGTATGTGGTGAAACCGGCCGTTACAGCTACCAGACAGTCCAGGTGACATTGGGGATCGTGAGAAGGTCTTAGTGCGATCACGACTAAAGAGAGGCTAGACTATTTATTTACGTAACTGGCGCGGAAACTGAGTCTTCGACATGCGTATATACATTAGTACGAATTTTTTGAAACTCAAAAGAGGTCAATTTGTACTCCTGGATCATTCTGTAGAACTCGTACTCCTTGATCATTCTCAAATGTAAGACGATATCCATCTTGTATCCGCCCCAAAGTTTTATTTCCTTTGAGTTCCTAGTTGTTTTATATAGCCAGGTCGTCTTCGCGGTACGGGTACGGCAAAGTAACACATTGCATTCAACAAACAGTCCACGTAAGTGTTTATTTCCATACGTAAGTGCTGAAAAATTGCAATTGAGAAATTAGAAAATAAGGAAGTTGGTTTACTTATACTATCTAATTTTTTCAAATGTCCTCTCTGGGAGTTCTTCGTCTTCTTAGAGTATGGTGTGAGTGGATTCGTGTTCCGCCTGAAGAAAAATTGGGGCGCGAACTACTGACTACCTATACAGAACGATAGTGACAGTGCGTGAGACATCCGTCTGCTAATTATGTGTCATGCAAAAGAAGGGAAAAGATGAAAACTGTTCCCTGAGAGATAGGTTTGATATGCGATGAGTTTGATAGGTCATGAAATGTCTATTAAGACCCTTCATATTCCTTTTGTATCAGTGGTTTTATCATCATAGAATCGTCGCGAATCATTTAGCCCATTTATTCTAAATTTCCTGTCGTAATTTACTGCTATTGTTCTTATTGTGAAGCCTTACATTGGAGATGTTCCGAAGAGCTTCTCGATCATGAATTAACTAAACAAGTTTGTCTACGTGGATGTTGAATGGCGCACTTTGAACGAATAGATCAAGTTCATTTGATACTGTTCTGCCGACTTGGAACTTCGACGGATTCGCCAACACGTTTTGGACGCAGTGTGACGTTGCCTGCGCTCTAGTAAAATGTTCAAAGTATTCGGCCATAAACAGCCGTATTTGCCCGAACGCGAATTCGGCCAAACAGAAATCCACTTTGCCACTTCCCACCATTAGGAAGGGGAGCTTCTCCCCTCCAGTCGCCACCCGAAAGGCGCTGGCGACAGGGATGGGCTGACGTGCGCCGCCGCCTTGCTCGCGTCTCGCGTTTCACGGAGGCCGCGCCGGCCGCCGTAATGGGGCGCCCTCCCCCTCCTGACCGCCTGGAAGAAATCCGTCAGCTAGCTCCGCGGTTCGGCCTGGGCCGACTCGACCCGGTCGCTGCAGCCACCGCCAACAAAAACGGGAAAGCGGACTGCAGGATGGGGTTTGGGGGAGGGGAAGGCGGCCTGATGAAGAGGTAAGATGAGTGCTTGGCGGAGAGAGAGGAGAGAGGAGGAAAAGGAAAGGAGGAATAAAAGAAAGCTGGAGGGAAGGCGCGGAAGGAGAGATGTGAGATAGTGAGGGACTGAAAAAAGAAAGGGGAAAGAATGGAGATGGAAAGGGAGAAAGACACCTAGAGAGGAAGAAGGAAAGAGTGGAAGGGAAGGGTTTGGAAAGAGAGAAAACGAATGACAGAAGTAGAGACAAAGATAGAAGACTAGAAAAGAGAAGGTAAAGGAAGGAGTAAAATGTGGAAATGAAAGTATAAAATTTATTTATTTGTTTGTTTATTTATTTGTTTATTTATTTGTGTATTTATTTATTTCTGATTTAGCCTTCATTGGTCCTCATGAAATCTTGTTTATCTCTTATCTTTTTTGTTTTGACTACGTCTGAAGTTTTCTCTCTCCTTGTCTATGTGTTCTTTCTTTCACATTCCACCGTTTATTATCCGGAAATCTCTTTATTGCCTTTTTTATTATCCGGAAAACATTAAAATTTACTTCGAAATAATCTCTGTGTTCTATTGGTGTATATTATTATTATTATTATTATTATTATTATTATTATTATTATTATTATTATTATTATTATTATTACTATTATTATTGTTGTTGTTATTAATATAACTTATTTATCTAAAACCGTACATTTGGCAAGCCGCAGGACTAGCAAGCATGCCCGAAGCGGGATTCGAGCACCGTGATGCTGAGTAATTAAAAGATTCATCCACCGCGGCGATCTTGTCCTTATTCAAAATGTATTTTAGATAATAAATTCATTTTAACTCCAAGGAGCTGACTTGTTGCGTACGGTCTTATCTCATATCTTTGTCAACGACTGAAAAGGCTTCACACTGATCGTTTGCTCGCTGGTTTATATGGATACGTTGAAACATGGTTATAGTTAAATAATATCTACGTTTTACCAAGAATTAACTCTTCAATTATTTATTGTAATGGTAATTGATCAACTATAAAGAAATCAAGTAAGGGGATTTTTCTAGAAGCGTGTTCTAGTAATAACCTCCACGCGGTCTTTTCAATTTTCATTTGTCTCCCAGTCGTTCTATTTGTAGTTTTCGCTGCATGTCTTTTTGATATAACTGTAATTCAGTGTGTGATCTATTCTCCTTCAACCCATTACCAATCTCGAGTATTAGAATTATTGCGCTTCGATTTTACTCGTATCTTTTGAATCTGTCTCCAAAATCTCTGTTCCATAGGGTAGATGAATAAAGGTATGTTTTTACATATACTACTGTAAGACTAATTACTTTCCTGCGATGTTGATTGTCAGTTGTATGGTCTCGCGTCTGTATTCCTAATTTCCAATGCGCGCAGAAATTGGAAGAAAAGTATGCAGCCTCCGACCACGTGAGAGGTGGCCATGATTTATTTACGCCACCAGAAGAAATATAAAAGCAATGAATGACTTTCGATTTTTGGCTGACAAATGCAAATATTTGATTGTGTTATTTTGCCCACTCTCCTATTGTGCGTACCAAATGAATTCTCATACTTGGTGGATCACTGCTTACAGCGCAGTGGACGTCATGCGGCAGCAAGGCTCTAAGGAAGAAGCTGCTTTCGTTAAGAAGCAAGTTTTTGATGTTCTAGGGAGGTAAATAACTCTCCTACTGGTTAGCCGTATATACTATATTGTTATTGTAGTTTTTGTGAAGACTGTTGTTCTTAAAACATTTAATTTTTGCAATAATAGGCAGGAGTATATTCTTTTTTGTTGTTCTTTGAACAGTGTCCGAGCTACATTCTGGAAAAACGTTTTGTGTGGTTTTATTCAGCAACATTTTTGCATCTCCGGGTCACTAGTATTGTATATTTGTTGTTATTTATCAACTTGAAAATTGATCTGAAATAATTAGGCACCTCAATACTTTCTCTATGATATGGTAATTTACTTCAGTTTTCGTTCGGCCTGGAAATATCGTAAATGCCGTAATCGCTTTTTCATTGCAATTGATAAAATATAGTTCTAATTTGTTGTTTTGTCGTCTAACAGACAACAATCAATCAGAGGGTAATTTTCCAAAATTAATTCTTAAGTCTATAAATATTTTTTCTGATTCAATTTCGTAGTGATTTGAACTTCCTCTATGTCAATATTTCGTACAAACGTCAAGTTCCAGCATTGCCAGTACGTCGTTCGACCACAGAGCAAACAGTGGGGAGATGATTGCGTTACATTAGAGAGCCTTCACCTGTCTGTGCTCGCGTGAGTGATCCGTCAGGGATGCTGGAGACGGCGCGAGGAGCTTCTGCGGCTCGGCGCAAGACCCCGCTCCGCTCCGCCGCTCTATTTCTTGTCAGCCGGCACCTCTCCTCCGCCACCGCCGCCGTCAGTGCCGCCGCCGCCGCGAGCCAATGCGAGCGCCGTGCCAGAAACGCTGAGCCACGGCAGCGCGTGGCGTGTTTATACTTTGTATTAATGATGCATCCGATTATGGGACGGGTTTTTGTCGTGAAATGGGAATCAATGACGGGCGCATGAATATGCATGACGCGGGCTGCGGAGCGGGGGCGGGGGCGGGGGCGGGGGCGGGACGGGGTTGGTTTTTGGTGGCCCGGCGGAGGCCTCGTCACTGCCATCGCCAGCGCTGCCAGTTTCACTCTGCGCTTCGGAAGCGCCGATGTTAATGCTGCTTCCACCATTCATCGCTTAGGCTCACCAGAGGCGCAATACTATCAGCTTACCTCTTCCGATATCGGCTTTCACTCTCCGTTCTATTGCCTCTTTTTATATAACTTATCAAGTTGCTTCATTAACAGGTATAAATCGAGAAATAGGCATCGCTTTTTTGGCATGCACAGGTGGTCCTCTCGCGTGAAACCTTATAAAATAACGACTATTTCCTCCGTCAATACTATAGTAGCAGGCGTAGCCTCGTAGACCGAAGTGTTTATTTATATACCTCAAAAATTGTGGTTGTCTATTTATGAGCTGGGAGTACATCTTCGACGCCTGTGAAGCAGATGTAAACTTGTGAAAGCTAAATTTGACACGAAAGCAACATATCTTGTCATCCTGTATGAAGTAAACTTCTAGCAGGCAACTCGACTTATTGGATGTTAATCAATTATCGAAAATCATTGTTATAGCATGAATAATATCAACATCTGGTGAGGATATATAATTGTATGAAATTTACATTATGTTTGTAAATGCACATGCAGCCATCACTCAGCGATACGAAGAATAGGTCTAGATGATTACTTACAAAGGTAGAAAATGATTAGATGTATGCACAAATGTACTTATTTCGATTTCAGCAAAAAATGACATGAGTTTATTCGCCATCATTAAAGATATGTAAGCTACTTTTAGTTTTATATTCTAGAGTCGAGTCCCAATAGTAGGAGGTATTCGACTTCAACTATCCAGCTGGGTCGAAGTCGACTACTGCGTAGATGAGATTTCTCAAGGCCGACTTCTCTGATCGATCGTTTTCGAGATATCTTCCTACAAATTTCAGGGAATAGATGTATTTAATAAAATGTATAATATTCCTGTATAATATTTAACCTCGCTGGTAGAAATAATATCGATAACAGTCAAGTCTTTTCAGTTGTCAATTTGTTAACACGTAATGATTTCGCAGGAGTGATCGTTTGGTGAAGAGATTTTTCCTCAACACCAGGAGTAATTCTGTAACTCATAGAAGTATTGAGTCAATTTCATGTTACGTAATTTATGTAATTAAATAAAGCACTTTTATATAATGGGCTATAGGCTATTGTCATAACCCCATGTGCCAAACGATGTAGAAAGAATCCGGCCCGGAAATACTGTATGCATTATGTCTGGCCTGGGATAAAGGATCATTGGACATCAAGAATTCTATCTGCAACCGTGTAAGCATTCTTCAAGCACGAGACACTGACTGGGACGTTATATCATTCAGGTCTCAACCTGGGCATTTGGAAATATTTTAATGTTGCTAATCACTGCAGAAATACTAATATTTTGCATGGAATGTGAAATAGTCAATTTAATTTTATATAGTTTTCGATATTCTGCTCGTTTATGATAACTCATGCCGCAAGGACGGGGTATCTAGAAGAGACCTTCAAAAATATATCAATTTAAATTTCCAAAATAAATGTAATAAGAGTTGCTAAATATATTAATTATTACGTGATGTACTACAGATTAATAGGTTATTTTAACAATTCTTTGTGAAACAATTACGAGAGTAGGAGTTTCCAAATTAATTATTGACATTCAACCGACAAAAGGAAATTGAGCACTGCCAACGTGGACAATCACAACTAAATTCATCATTACTCTGTAATTTTACTCTACTGTCATTTCTGCCCCTATCATAATATTTCTAGAACTTGAGGCATCTTCAGAACCACGACCATATCGACAACCACTGGCCCTGGTTACTACCACCGCCAACACCGCCGCCGCCGCCGCCGCCGCCAATATCAACATCACTACTGCCGCTAACACTAAATCATCATCATCACCACCACCATGACTATTATCATTATCACCTTCGCTGCCACCAGCACAACCACCATTCTCACCATCATTGCCACCATCACCCACCTGCATCGCCATCACCGAAACACCGTCACGATCACCTCCACATTTCCTCCAACACCATCATCGCCATTAATAGAACCATCACCAGTGACAATGTTGCAATATTTGTCACCGTTATTACCACGAGTGTGGCTGGCGATTCATCTAGCGTTTGCTGGCGATTAACTTGAGTGGGGCGCTGATCCAGACGAGTCCCCGGGCAAGGAATTCGCGGACGCCCATCCACGCCCATTGCTGCGCGTGTTTACGAGGCCTGCGATTCTTTATGGATCACTGAGGAGCAACACTTTCCCAAACGTTTACCAGCACAGCCCGCTAAACTCCGACTAATATCTAGAATAAACAAGCCGGAAAGTGTGTAGCTTGGCAGATTACACATATCTACGGCGTGTTTTTTACGTTTTAATGGATTTTGTACCTTAAAACCAAACTGCCGCCGTTAAGGAATCTATATAGCGGAGTGACTGCAGGGTGTGGGGTATTGCGAAATGGTGTTCAAGTTCGCAATCTGTTGTTTGGACAAAAGGGGAAACGGTATTCTTAATTACATGTATCTGTCTTTTTTAAGAAAAGTGATATCATGATTTCGCCGTGCAGTAGTACAGGAGTGCTTATTTTACTTTTATGGGTAAATCGTATCACTACCTTATCTTTACATGTGCAATATATTATTGCATGATTATCCTGAAAAACTTTTGGTTCCATTACCGCAAATTTTGTTATATAAGGAATATAAGTTATATAAGGAATCATCAATATATTAGGTTACGTACTGAATACATAAACTGTATTCCTCCTTGAATTGATCTGCACATAATCGAAAACGTACGATTTGGGAACTTCTGCTAGTAATTTCACGTAATCTCAACGTAGAAATATTCAATCAACTGCAAACACAAACACACATTACAATTTGTAGGGGAAACTAACATTCGTGGAATTCATAGTTATAGTATAAATGGCGTAGTTTTTTAAATTTTATTTAATCAGATCAGTGGGATTACCACTTTACAGGTGAGTATTTGTTTTAATTATGTACTATAATCAGTCGAGTTCGGACGTGCTCCGCAGCTCTGCTACAGCCCAGTCAGATCTAGCGCAACAGTGACTCAAACCAGTGTTACCGCATACAGCGTCGGAATCCGGCTAAGTGGTAGAATAACACAGTGCTCAGCAAGTGGCTTCGGCCACTCGCTGCATCGCGGCATACTGCCGCTATTTTCCTTCTCGCTAAACTACATTTTTAATAGAACGTACTGAGTAGTTGAGGAATTATAAACAGTGAAGTGCTCCGTCACATACAATCTGGATCTCTGTGTTGTAAAGTGAAGCGTCGCTCAGTGAATCAATGGCCTCCGCCATCGATCCAAACACGCGCGAAGTATTGTGCGCAGCCCTGCAAACCCTACAAGACACGGAATCCATTGCAACGAGCCCCGATGGTGTATCTTTCATCTCCCTGAATGGTTACACCCCTGAAGTAATGGAAGTGCAACAGCAGACTTCACACCTACAACAGTCTGAGGTCGGTGCCGTGACCATGGACTCCCTGCCCGGCCAGCTGGCTGGCCAGCCCTCAAACCTGGAAGCAGCAGGCAACCGCAAAAGGTCAGTGAGTGATAGTGATACGCAGCCAGAACATAAAAAGCTCTTAGGGGCTGCTAGTAATGCAAGTGACTCATCACCAGAACATATAGAATATGGAGTGCCAGTGGGTAATAGATTTGGACCTCTAGAAAAGGAAAATACCAATGTACCAGACAACAGATTCAAGTACTTAAACATTGACAACCGAGAGTCAACGGATCCCCCTAATAGAATTCCGCCCATATTTGTCGCCGATATTTCCAACTTAAACATGTTCGTAAAGGAATTAAAAAGCAAGGTCTCTATTAATTTCGTAGCAGATTTAAAAAATCAAAAAGTTAAAATAAACGCCCAAACAGCCACGGACTTCCGTAAAATAGTGAAATACCTTCTCCAAATTCAGAGAAGCTTTCACACATACAAAGACCCGTTAAATAAGAACATTTCAGTTGTGTTTAAAAATGTCGATCTATCGTTATCAGAAATTGAAATTTTCCAGGAAATTAAGCAAAAATTCCCTTCACTAATTAAAATAACCAGACTCACCAAGAACAACGCCCCAATGCCCGTTGTAGCAGCAGTATTCAATGGTAAAGACCCCATAGAAAATATTCTAGCCATAAAGCATATTTGTAATTTAAGAGTGACAACAGAGCGAAGGAAGAAATCGCAGGGACCAGTGCAATGTCAAAGATGTTTGGATTTTGGTCACACAAAGAACAATTGTAACCATCAAATAAGTTGTGCTTTCTGTTCCCAAAGTCACTATTCAGTTCTTTGTCCAAATAAAAGTCAAAACCCCATTTGTAGAAACTGCAGTGGTCCGCACAAGGCCGATGACAGAACCTCCTGCACATACTTCAACTCCCATAATGCCCGTAGTACTGACCCCATGACAAATTCATCATCAAATAACCAATCATCCTCGCACACTGCAGGCAACATCCACTCCACTACCGAGTTCCCCTCCTTACCAGTATCACAACAACTACGTAACTTCACACACTCCAACTCTTCCGCCCGCGCAAACCCTACTTCCGCTGGATCCAATCATAGACATCCCAATAGCGCCCAAAATGGAAACCAACAAAATAGTTCCTTTCTAAATAACATCATCGAAGCAGTCACATCCAGTATAATCAATTTCATAAATTCCTTAATTCCTACCATAATCAACTCCATCCGAAATTCCATATCTTCACTCCTAACTAATAATAATAGAAATGGCAGAAAATAGATTAAATGGAATAACCTTCATGAATTGGAATGCTAATAGTATTTCTAATAAAAAAATAGAATTTACGCAATTTCTCCATACCTATAATGTTGACGTGGCTTGTGTTACGGAAACGCATTTAAAACCCAGTAATAAGTTCTACTTTCCAGACTTTACTACATATAGAAAAGATAGATCACATAGTAAAGGAGGAGGAGTCTTAACTACTAACTACTAACACCTAACTACAATGAAATAGAAATAATTGCACTTAATGCTGAAATATTACAAAAATCTTGGACAATTATAACCATTTATAAACCTCCCGATCATAAATTAAATATTGATAGCATCAAAAATCTCTTTCAAACAGGCAATAATGTTTTAATGCTCGGAGGCATGAATGCAAAACATATGTCATGGGGTTGTAAAAACAATAACCGGGACGGAACAAAGCTGGCACATATTATAAATAACTCCACACTGAAAATAATAACAACACCGGAACCTATGTATTACCCACATGATAACTCGAGGACATATTAGACATTGGAATAACCAATTCGTCCCAGAAATTTAACGCTTCTACAATATTTGAGTTAGATTCAGACCACATTCCCATACTCGTAACCTCCCACCAAATTCCTCCCCCTCATGCCCCTTTCCCCAATACAAAAATTTGTAAGATCGATTGGATTAAGTTTAAATCAGAATTAAATTCAGTAATACCCAAAATAAAAATATAACAATCCGCCCTCGAGATAGATCAATCAGTATCATTTTTAAATTCTATCATCCAAACAGCAACCCAAAATTCGGAATTCAAAACAAGTGATAAGAAGCAAACAAATTACACCAACCTGCCCCCGGAAATAATGAAAATCATAAACATTAAAAACCAAACCAGAAGATTATGGATCCGCTCCAAAAGTAATAGTGTCAAACACGAACTAAACATTATCAGGAATATCTTGAAAAAAGCATTAATTAATCATAAAAATAAGCAATATCATGAACTTATCCAATCTCTCAGTACTCAAAACAACACAATTTGGCAATTTACAAAAAAGATACTCAGGAAAAAAATTATAATTCCTCCAATCAAATTAGCAACAACAACTGCATACACCCCCTTCCAAAAGGCAGAAAATTTCGCTAAATATTTTTCGTCCACTTTTACCACCAACACTACGCAATACCATCCATCTCATCAATTAATTAATAATGCATTTATTACTCCCACGTACGGACCAAACCCAAGAATTAAATTAATATCACCCAAAGAAATAAAAAATATCATATCCAAACTGCCAATTAAAAAAGCTCCTGGTTACGATAGAATAAGTAATATAATAGTCAAACACTTTCCTCCCTCTGCATTGGCCTTCATCACAAATATTTATAATTCGTGTCTCAGAATCGGATATTTTCCTCTAACATGGAAGCACGCGGTCATCTTACCGATTCCTAAACCAAATAAGAACCCCTCATTAGTTGAAAGTTACCGTCCTATTAGTTTGCTCTTTACCCTTGCAAAAAAAAATGGAAAAAGCTATCCTCACGCGCTTAAAACATTCTTAATTCAGACTAATGCAATTCCCAAACAGCAATTTGGATTCACCGAGAAAATCTCTACCAGTCATCAACTTCTACGGCTATCAGAATATATACACACAGGCTTTCAAAATAAGAAGCACACAGTCGGGATTTTTATTGACATCACCCAGGCCTATGATAGAGTATGGCACAAAGCAATGATTTACAAACTAAAAAAGATAGGTACCCCATATTATCTCATACAAATAATATCCTCCTACCTTGAAAATAGAACGTTTTCAGTCACCGTCAACAGTCATCATTCAAATCCAAGACAAATAAGTGCTGGCTTACCACAGGGATCGCCACTATCCCCTACACTTTTCAATTTATATGTATCCGACCTCCCGAAATTAGACAACATACAAACAGCCCAATTCGCGGATGATACTGCAATTTTCCTAGCCGGTAAGTCATTAGTAAATATCAGAAATTCTCTTCAGTTGTATCTCAATCTAATAGACAGTTGGGCAGCATATTTAAAAATAAAACTGAATCCAACCAAAACAGCTATTAAAATATTCACTCTAAGACCCTATACTCCTCCAGCACCGCTCACAATAAATAATGAACCCATTAACTGGCTCCCTCCTCATAGCACCGTCAAATATCTCGGGCTAAACATGGATACTAAACTGAACTGGAATCAACACATCAATAGTAAAATACAGCAAGCAAAAAATAAGATACACCAACTAAAACCCATCATTAATCGATCCTCTCACCTCCCACTCCCAACCGCCATATCCATCTATAAAAGTATCATTAGACCACTCCTCCTTTACGCCTGTCCAGTTTGGATCTCCGCTGCAAGAACAAACCTAAACAAGCTCCAAATAGTCCAAAACCAGTTTTTTAGAACTATCACAAATGCTCCTTGGTTTGTCTCAAACTCACAGCTCCACAAAGAATTTCATATTGAATCCATAACACACCATATGACATATCTATCAACCCAGTTCTATCACTCCATACCTCAAATTCCACACCTAGACAGCTTCAGACTCCGGAAAACTCCTCATAGAACCCGATTAAAAACTAGATATCCCTACCAGGCATTCCTAACCAAATTTGCCGAAATAGATTGTATTTAGAGGTGTCTGGAAAAGATTTCCTCACCCGAATTAGTTTTTAGTTTAATTTTAAGGTAATTTAGAATGTAAGCCTTCAATGCATATGTAAAGTCTTATATGTACTGAACTATGTATGATCTGTAAAAATAAAATAAATTTAAAAAAAAACAGTGCTGTAGCTAGACAATTTTGGGTTAGGGGCAATGCTGAAACGAAAACGAACACCCCATTAAAATTAAAAATGTGAAAATTATATTAAGAAACTATATGAGTTATTTTATTTCGACAAATAACTTAAAAATTACGTTTATGGTAGAAAAAGGTTATGAAAATATATTTTAAATAATAGTTTTAAGTAAAGGTATTTAGTGATAAATATTACAATTTCCACGGTGAGCTTAAAACCTTAATTACAAACTTATATTAAATTAAAAACTTAAATTTTGGGAAAACACTTTCAGTACATTAGTGTAACTGAAATATTATGTTCTTCACAATAATTTCACCTACACTTACACCCAAACAAATGTTGACATTCCGCCTTTGACAACTTTGTCAATTTCGTAGGAAATCGTTACATGCTCTGTGAGACATCTCGCGCAATGAACGCCGATGAACAGCAATGTGTGCATTATATGAATAGAAAAACATTAAAAGATATTTCGGTGAAATTAATCCAAAATAATTTTAAAAATAAATGTAAACATACTCGATAAGCATTTTCAGTACATTGACTGTCGAACTGATACAATCTCCACGTAAGGGAGGCCGCAAGGGCCACCAGTAGGATTTTGGCAATGGTCTTGAACGCGACAAGTGAACAGATCAGAAAATAACGAATCCAACAGATTCATTTATAATTGTTACTCTTGCGACGTAGAATGCCATGTTTGGTAACTTTTACAAAATCTGAAATAGTGATATTCTAAGCAATGATGAAATGAAGGACGAGGAAAATATACATATTTGTACTTCAGAGCAACAATCAAGATAATTTGATCCAGTTCAAAATATGGGTTTTCCAACGGGGCGGATCTAGAAAGCATCTCAGGGTATTTTCGCGGAAGGGGTTCAGTTCACCATCACCCCCATAAATTCCTTTAACTATATTTTTATTGTGAATTTCTTCTTGAAATGCTGTCCCCTCGGGCTCAACGGAAAATCTTTTTTAAAATATGACGCCATTTGTTATGTTTGTTTAATGTTGTATGTAAATATTTTGAATAAATTAAGGAAAATAGCAACAACAAAAAAATGTTGGCATGGCACCCGTGCTACCTCTCCTCGTTGAACTCGCTTCTGTTGTGGAGTACTGTTATTCGATCAGCGATAGTTAAGGCTTTCCCACCACAACCACCATAACAGAGAATATGGTTGTGAGCAACAAAAAACTACTGTCGACAAACACGGGCGATTGCGAGAGCATCCGCTTATTGTATCTTCCTCTGTCCGCTGGCTAAAATTCCGGGAATAATCGCCGTCATGGGGAAATTCAACAGCAGCATCCGCCAATTGCATTGGCTCTTTCAACAGAAACAGCACATTCTAATTCACTGTGCGTGCTTCGTGGGCAACGACTATAGAATTAAATGTGAAGCTTAAGGGAAACTCATCTCGCAACTTCAATGCAATTTCGAGTCGTGCCGTGAATGTTGCCAATGCTGCAGGCGACAAAAGTTGGAATTCGCGGCATTATTCTAGATTGGATATCTTCGAACCTTAAACAACGACCTCAGAGTGGATGTACACTGCAGGCACGAAAAAACATTATTTTCTCACCTTTCCGATTTATTGCCAATGCCGATCTCGATTGATTGCCAAAGCGTTGGGCCAATTGAGCAGGTTTCAATTTTAGGTTCTGTCTTCTTTTTTCTATACGTAAACGATCCTCGTCCATTTTCGTCCATGAAAACAGGAAGAACAATCCTCTGTGAAAATGTGATACGAATATTCTTTGCAAAAAAGATACAATAAGTAATACGGTTTCAGTTGTTATAAATAGGTTTTGTAATAACAAATTAACAGTAAAGTAAGTAAAAATACAATAGTTTCAGTGAAGGTTAGCATTTCAATGAGACAAATGCATGAAAATAATCAGTGTGCAATTGGCTAACATGTACATACCATTTTTGAGTCTCTGCATTGAATCAAATATCAAATGAAGTATCCACATAAATGATTTGAAAACTAAAATAAAATCATTATGCACGGCATTCAGAATTCTCTCAAATTCAGTTAGTCTTCCTACAGTTCGTTGCATGTATTTTGGGAATGAATTACTACATTCTCACCTGAGATTTGGCATAATACTTCGCCATATTTTTCTTTAGGAATGGGGCAGTTGAATCATTCCAGTCAAATTGTTTGAAAACCTTTTTTGAGAATGTACTTTTTTCTCCTTAAATCTGGACATTCAAAACTGAGTCACCTGTTTATTTGCCAGATGACTACCTGATCACCTGACCTTTATTTGCCCGAGTTGGGTTATGTTCAATGATAATATCGTCTGAACTGGTCCAATTTTATCAAATTCTGAATATATGAAAAGTCACTATGTGTAGTATGCGCCCTCAAAGTTCCAAACACTTGCTCCAATTGGTACGAACACTCACCAATTCCTGTGACTACTGATGAACTGTAAACAATACTATGTGACCAGCAAATGCATACTGGACGTGTAATAGCAGCAAACAAACCATATACTGTTATTCGGGATTTGAAGAAAAAATCGTTTATACTTATACATGTGTGCAATGCGATCAGAACGTCGTAACCAAGGATATTGAGAAACGTTTTAAATTGCAAGAGTTTGGAAATCAGATTAGCCGGGTGTGGGGCGTAAATCCTGGTCCTGCCAATAGTTGAGTTCAATGAATTCAAAATGTTCTACACAATTAAGTAAAATCAAGCTCTGCATGACTTCCTGGTGTCCGAAGATCAACAACTCGTTCGCTGGAGAAAGCTGTACCACTAGGAACTGCGAGGAATTTTTTGAGGGTGATTACACAGGGCTGCGACAATTTGCCGCTTTTGATGAAAATGGATGATTATGAATCAGTTTTTCATCTTGATTACATACATAGTTTTAGTTTTTTTCTATCACGTACAGTTTTTACAAAATGTTTGGCTTTTCGTACATCAAATTAGCCCGCGATATGTCTTACATAAACGCGGGGCTGCGACAGTTCGTTGCTTTTGATTAAAAGCAGGGTGACAATGAGTCGGTGTCACAACCTGATTAAATATGTGGACTTGGTTTCTTCACATCGCCCACAGCTTCTGCGAAATTTACGATTGATTAAATTTCAAATGAACGTTGGCAATGTATTTCTACAATAACTTAGGTCAAACATTAGACCCGTACCACATGGTCCTGACATTCCTATACCAAACCCACCATATGACCTACCATCTACATCATCTTCAGATTATTCAGAATGCTGTGATAGCGAAATGGACGTTACTGATTTCCTCAAAGAAGAGAGAAGACCCCAGCTGTATAATCAAGAACTTAATAATTTCATGTGAAATCTGTGACTCTCAAAGGAATCGGCGCAGGTTTTAGGCTCACGGTTGAAAGAGAAAAATATGCTCGCTCCAGGCACAACGTTTAACTGGTATCAAAAGAGAGAAGAAAAGTTTCTGGATTATTGCAAGAAAAAAGGTCAGTTTGTATACTGCAACAACATTCATGATGTGCTTTCAAAATTTGGGATGAGATATGTCAGTGATCAATGGAAGTTGTTCATAGATTCTTCGAAACGCAACTTCAAAGCTGTTCTGCTTCATAACGGAAATCAACATGTCTCAGTGCCAGTAGCTCATTCCGTTCATTTAAAGGAAACCTACGAAAACATTAAAGAACTTAACAAAATAATTATGAAGAACACCAATGGGTTGTCTGCGGAGACTTGAAAGTTATTGTAATATTGTTGGGACCTCACCTAGGATTTACTAAGTTCCTCTGCTTTCTAAGTGAATGGGATAGAAGGGTTCGTGAATTGCACTGGGTGAAAAGGGATTGGTCAATCAGAAATACTTTGGATTCCGGAGATAAAAATGAAATAAGAAGTTTGGTTAATAATGAAAATATTATTTTACCACCACTCCATATCAAGCGTGGTATAATTAAAGTTTGTCAAGGGACTGAATAAAAGTGGAGATTGCTTTAAATATATTTGTTCAAATTTTCCTTTTCTTTCAGAGGTGAAGCTTAAAGAAAGCATATTTTTTGGACCTCTAATTAGAAATCTGATGATAGATGAATACTGAAACTTTAATGAGTGATGAAGAAAGACTGTCCTGGTCAGGTTTCAAAACTATCGTCATTTTTTTAAGGAAATGAGAAACATCCAGATTTCAAATCTACGGTGGATGAAATGCTAATTTCCATGAAGAATTTAGGATGTAACATGAGAATCAAACTTCATTTTCTCCACAACCACCTTGATTTCTTCCCTTATCATCTGGGGGATTTTAGTTATAAACACGGAGAGAATTTTCATCAAGACCTGAAAGAGATGGGAAAACGTTATCAAGGCAGATGTTTTGAAGTGAGGATGGCAGACGACTGTTGATCCTTAAAGAGAGAAAGTGTAGAATTGCATAGAAGACGACCGATGAGGCAAAATTTCAGCAAAAGAAGGTTTTAGCAGAGACTCTGACATTGTTAGTATAAAGATGACATTATTGTTCATGTAAGCATGTTGTCAATTAGCATAAGGTGTGTACCGCTTATATACATATTTATACTTATCTTTTCTTCAGTAGAATTATGTATATCTAGTTTTTAATCGTTTCTTCAATGTATGTTTCTTGAAACTTCCATAAATCAAGAGTTTTTGTTTACCGGTCTTTTCTCTGAAATTACAAAAAAAACTTACGTGTTAAAGAAAAATGAATTTCAGATTTATTAATTATTGACTTAAACGAATTCGAATCACCCATCAAAATCAAAAGCGCCGAAAAATGTTTGTTTCGCAACCCTGTGTTATGGTTCTCCCTAGGATAAGAATCGGGAGAGAGGTCCAGAAAGGGGCTAACCTGTTTCAAGAAGTTTATTTAAACGACATCTATGCTAAAGAATCACTCCACTGAATTCTGAAAATATCAAATTCGTACACGAAACACACAATGCTAAGGAAGAAAAGGAAATGAATGAAGGAGTGATGAAAAGGAATGAGTGAAGGAGCAGAGAAAAATAAGAGAAATGACAAACACTTCGAAGAATGCTTCTAAGAAACAAAAATGAAGATTTTTTTCAGTGATGTGCAGGAGAAACCGATTGGAAATAAGTTGAATGCTTAGTTTACTTGGAAGATAACAAAGGGGTCCATTCCAGTAGCATTAACATTGCGGCGAAGAAATGAAAACAAGCTTCGACATTCCTCGTCTTCATCGAGCTCTCCTCGATCCATGTTATGTACTCGTACAATGGAGAATGTTTCCTGCATGCGAGCGGATCGTCGCTGTTATTCACCTCCCGCTCAGCGCTCGGCGTCCCGCTGCCCCCACTCCCGACTCTCACCCGCTGCACCTGCGATGAAGGCTTGGCGCTGACCACCAACTCCGCTGTGTTTGATTTGACTTTATTGTTTCCGGTCGCCTCAACAACTTAGGTCATTTATTTTTTTAGAGTAGGGCGTATATCCCGGAAGGTGGCGGTGTTCCTTCGTCGCTGTAACCTGATATCCGGCGCCGACCTACTCGTCGGCTTGCGGGGGAATTCCCGTCCAGATTCCAGTGGGGATCTGCCCCAGCAGGGGTAACCCCTAAGCTCCGGACATCTGTGGTAGTGTAGTGCGTGTAAGTGTGTATGTGTGTGTGTGTGTGTGTGTGTGTGTTAGGACAGAAGAGGTGACAAGGATAAACAGGGGAGGCAAGGGAAGAGCGCGTGAGGTCTGTGGCCCGTTTGCTAGGGTGCAGGATACTGCTCCTGCATTCACCTGGATCGGAGAAACAACCGGAAACCAGTGATCACAGCACCCTGGTGCAAGAATTCTTCAGACAGCGGCTGAATCCGCCGTAGTTGCTAGTGCCTAAAATCCGCCACCGTCGGGGCTCGAACTCTACGACCTGGTCAGAGACAGTGCACTGGTACCAATTTTCGCCCTGAGCCTCAGGTGATCCCGGTGCGCTGCTCCTGGGTGCCCCAGCCAAGCGATGACGTAGTGCGGCGGGTCCCACAAGCGTCCATTTGCTCCGGCAGGCGACGCGGCGCGACGGGCCGCGCTCGAGCGCTCCGGACCCCCTTCCTGTCGCCCCCTCCCCTCCCCCTTCCGCCAAGCCGTCCCCTCCCTGCGCAGGAGGGAGATGCACTTTACTGAGCAGCGACCACCGCCCGGTTTGTAATCCCCCTTCTGTTTCACCTTCCCCTACATATCCTGGACGCGAAGGTGTCGTTATCGCACCCAAAACTCGTGTCGATCATTTTGAATTCTAGGATATGTTATTTTACTTTCTCGTTTACTACTTACGTATGTAATAAAGATAAAGTATTGTAGTGCTGTAGCGGAAATTGATTTTTCGTCTTAAACTTCATTCATGTTACGTTCAGAAGTTCCATATTAATGAGGTCACATGCTAATGAACTTATTACCAATTTATTCGACTGTCGTAACTAAAACCAGACATTTGAAAATTCTGAACTCACTGTAATTTTGTTTTATACAATTTATAATTTAATGAATACTTTGAAACCAAGAAAAGTTAATTTATTATGATGCTTTTTTTTGTAAGATAAAGCTCTTAAATTAACTATTCACTTACATTGAATGTGCAAAACTTTCAAAAAGTTAGTGAAATGGATTACTAAACTTGAATTTTTATATTCAACTAAATTCAAAGGCCGAAACTTGCTGTGAATAATTTATGAGAGATTTTACTTTACTTTATGCAAGTTCTGATGTGTATAGTGTGGAAATTAATTGATTGCACACTTACTGAAATCGTTTATTGAGTGCAGTGCTCCTTGAATTCAAGTGTACATAGAAACTGTGCTTTGTGTATGTGCATTTTTTCAGATCATCTTTTTTATTGTGATTGTTGTGTCAAATCTATCATGACTTGGTGAAATGCAGTTGAAAATAGTTACTGCCAATGGACTTAACTTTTGTAATTCTTAAAAAGAATATACACTCTCTGATTTCATACGTGCTTCACTTTTCTTTGTGTTCAATTCGAAAGACGACCCCAGATCTTATATTACAGAATAAATATCACTTTAACAGTAACAATTCTCGTGACATCCCTTATTAGTCCAGATGCCACATTTCAAGCAAAACTATTCACTTGCTTGAGTCATCCAACCAGAAATCGTAGAAAGTGGGGGTAAGGAAGATGACAACGTATCAATAATTAATTTTAACAACGATATTTAATGTATTATTTATCTTTTGGACTGTTGACTTCTAAACAAGCATTGTACCCCAGCAGTTTCTGGGTCAATGACCCCATCTCGATCCGGTTTTTCGTCCAGATTCCCTGAGCAAGTGCTCCCCATTGAGCAAATGCTCAGATGGCCCCTTGTTTTTTATATAATTTAAATAATTTTATTTTATTATGAAATTAAATAAAAAATAAAATAAAATAAAAATAAAATGAAGCGAAGTGAAGTGAAATACGTCTGTCTATCCGTCCGTCAGTAGCTACTGCTAGCACCTAAACCGTTCTGACGATTTTCTCCAAAATTGATATTCCCCAATCGATTTAATGTACTCGTCTACCTCAAAATAACGTTTTTTCGTAAAAAAGTGGAATTTTTTATTTCCATTGTTTCTGTATTATTGAGATGTGTACTTTTCAATGCATAAAACAGTTTCTTTCTAAGTTTGTTACTTTTTGATTTATTTGAACTTTTCCGAATGCCTGCGCATATGCCACGTCTTACGGCCATATGCAGTTCAAGTGGCTATGATAGCAAAAAATTAAATATTTAATCGCGTTACAGAATGGCACAGACTTTCTCGCACTAGTTTTCTGATTTCTTTGGTCTTGCCTAGCTTTTCGGACTTGCCACATACTCTTGCCAGCTACCAAAAGTACCTTTTTTCACATTTTCTTAATTTTTCGTTTTCCTAATAGTAGAATCGAAAGATTACAATAAGAAAATTAATGAAGAGTAAAATCTCGTCCTAAATGGAAATTTTCATTGAAAAAAATTTGGGGACGTTTTTAAGACAATGGTGTAAGAGCGTTACTGTAAATGCGAAATTTGAAGTTTTTTTCACAGAAAATTTTTGAGTTTTCGAAAAACTTCATTGAAAGTCATTTGAGGCACATTAACTCACAAATGCAATAGTGTTTACAAATTGCTGGAAATGTGCATATTAACAGCGTGGGAGATTGAAAAGAAAATAAATCTGTGTAATTAAAAAGAAAGAATAGAGCAAATTGAACTTTATGTCATTTTAAACAGTGTATTTCGCACTACCCATTGGAAAAGTTTGATGAAAATATTTGGAGCCATTTTTGAGAAAATGGCGATTGAGCATTTCTGAAAATTCGGAATTTTTTTGTTTTTTCAAAAATTACACAATTTTTAAATTTCTCACATGCCGTTAATATGCACATTTCCAGCCATTTGTAAGCACTGTTGCATTTGTGAGTGGAAGTGCCTCAAATGATTTTAAATGAAGTTTTTCGAAAACTCAAAACGTTTCTGTAAAAAATAGTTTCAAATTTCGCATTTATAATAACGCATACACGCCATTTCCTTAAAAACGGCTACAAATTTTTAATTTAAAATTGCTTTTTTGACGGGATTTTACTCTTCTTTAATATTCTTAAAGTAATACTTCGGTTCCACTGTTAGGAAACCGAAAAACTGAGAAAATGTCAAAAAAATGTACTTTTGACGGCGATAGATGGCAGCTGCCAAGAGGATGGGGCAAGACCGTAATGCCAGTCCACACCAAGGACATTAGAAAACTTTCATACGAGAAAGTCTGTCACATGGATTATTTATTACTTGGCACACACTCGTTACTTGGCGAAAGTTGTTAAACAGAAATTTTGAAAAAACAGAAATTTTGGGTAGATTGTTTGTTAACGAACCGTGATCCCAGTTATTGGCGAAGACAGTGACAATGATTTATTGTCTATAATTATCTAATTGTCTATGATTAATAAATCTACAACTGATTAATTTGATTTATTTTATAAACATAAATGATCAATATACCTAAAACCGATTAATTAAATTTAAATTAGAAACAATACATATATCTAAAAACAAAAGGTTTTGATGGTTTCATTTCGATAATATAAATACTTTCCTCATAAAATAAATATTTGTCAGCAAGAAGTTGCAAATCATTCTA
>BLKR01010044.1:0-72354 GCA_011170035.1 Teleogryllus occipitalis
GTCCGTTCAGCTCTATCAGGTAATATCAATTTTGGAGAACATCGGCTGAATGGTTTAGACGGACTAGCAGCTTATATGTTGATAAGTTGATTGATAGACATTGATGGTGGCGCGCCAACTCCTAAGTTCATTTGTCCCGAATGTGTAGTACATGTTTTTGCACGAGAGGTTGCTGTGATCTTCCCGCCCGGGATGGCTAAATCAAGCGCGATTTTCTCCAACCAGATACCTCCCACCAGACGGTATCCTCCTAGCCGGAACAAGCTGTAAGATCCAGACCGGTCTCCCGGCATGTTGTGATGGTGTGGTGCATGTATGTGTATGTAATTAAAGGGTAGATAGGACAAGGAATGGGAAGCAAAGATCGCAAACGGTCCGTTTTTTAGGGTACTGCCCCAGCATTCGCTTGATGTTGAGCAGAGAAACCACCGAACGCTACCGATCAAAGCAGCCGGCAGGTAGAATTCCTTTCCACATAGCAACAGGACTCGACCTAGCTAACCAGCTAGTGCCGAAAATACTGCATACGTCATGACTCGAACCTAGCACCTCCCGGTCACTGTAATAACATTAGTTGATACTCTGAGTCACCTCTCCCGGTTGGCCGTTAAGGCCATGTCGGTCTCATGGGTAGTTTATATATTGTATTTAAAATTTATGTTGATAGATTGATTAGTTTTCTAAAATCGGTTCATACTGTGACATACCAAAAATGACGAACATTTTATTTAAGCAAGTAAAGGTCAAAATGTTGTAGATATTGCAAACGACGTGGGTTTCTATGGTGCAGATACGCAGATGACACCGAGCAACGCGAGTTCGTCCTGAGATGTGGGTCTCTATGATGCAGATACGCAGATAACGCTGTAGCAACGCAAGTTCGTGCGGAGGGACACCGTAGTAACCGGGAGAGCTGTAAAGGAAACATGCAGGTGCACCCTAGAAACGCGAGAAAAACAATAGAGAAAAACACAGCGAGCTTTGATGGGTTGACCAGATTGGGAATTAGGGCATTTCGACTCGTGTCGTGGTGGTGAGAGGATCGCTTGGCGGTTTTTCTTGAGGTTAATTATCAAATCGAGACTTGTTATATTTCATGAGAGTGAACATTGAACTTGAACTTAGAATATTTCCGCATTAGGTGTGCAACGGGAACGTGTAAAATTTACATGTGGTGCCATTGCAAACTCGGACTTGCAATATTTTCATGAGTGAACTTGAAAGTGAACTTAGAATATTTTCGCGGTGAAGTTACAAGACTTGACTTAGAAATTTTACCAGTGAATTGTGAATTGCCAGGTTATGTGATAGAAAATAATGTTAGAAGGATATTATTCCGACTTGGAAAAAGTAATCAGTTTGAAATAGGTGCTCACCTGAGACGCAAGACGAATAGTTTAGGCAGTGCTTGTGAAGTGGTTGGATGAAGTTTCGACTTGGTGGCTGATCGTCGTGGACTTCAAGAAGGAAGATTGGTCTACCCTACGTGGCGACATCGAGGGACGTGCACGCGAAGAGGCTAGAAAGAATAAAAGGCTTTTTAACGCTTTTTTTGCAATAACGAAAAAAATGGTAGTGACCTAACGATAAATTGTAATAATTGATGATAGTTAATACCTTTAACATGCATAATAAACTATAATTCATAGTTTGAAAGAAAGCTGATTCTCATTTGCCATTACGTGCAATCCTACAGTAGACATTTTAGAATTATTTTCAGATTCTTCGCCACTCCGTATGGATGACAGATTGAGTAATTGGTTGGGGAGTAAGTAGCAACAATTATTTCATAAGAACCCGTCGATCGAGCTAGTGGGATTTACATTTATTTGTAATATATCAGAAGACAGTAGTAGATAATCAAGAATTTAAGAGTAACCTTTTCCCGGCGCCCAAATTATTTATAAATTCGGAAATTGGTTACGATTTACATTTATTATTAGTAATTACGTTTCAATACAGATGCACAGAAAGGCAATAATTAATGTGACGTACGTACCACAAATCGAACAAGAAAGATGAAAACTTGTTTAAATGTTCAAAATACGAAAATCACAAACAGACATTTCCAGTTTATTTAGTATCTTAATTGATTGTATATGAGAGTAGAACTGCTTCAAATGATTTTCAATAAAGTTTCTGAAATTCTCAATAGTTTTCTTCGCAACACAAAACTGTGGCAACAAAATATCTCTCAGAGAGGCTTGAACCGTCGACCTGTTTTTTTCTAACCGCTGAAACAGTACCCCCATTTAACCACATTGGCCACGATGATTTGCACTTCAACAAGAGTTATTAGAGCTTGGTGTTTCAGTTCTAGCATTAGGCAGCAAAGAAATGAATAAAATGTGCAAGAATGGTCTTTCGGCGGCAAAATATGTCTTTTGGGAACTAATCAAGACCATCCAGAAGCTAGTCGAGACTAAAGAGATCAGAAAAACTAACTAGCGCGTGAAAGTCTGTGCCATTCTACAGCACCACTAGTTTATTAATTTATTTATTTGCCGTCCGCTGTTACATACGAGGAGAAACTTTAATGAAAACATTTGGTGGGGTTTTGAGAAAATAATATTTTTAGAAATTCAATACATTGCAGACACGAATAAAGTGAAATCAGTTTATTAAAAAATATTCTACTTGGCCTTTTGTTAAAGATTTTCACAACAGACTTTGATTAAAACAAAAATCGCTATCTCCAATTATGTAGATTTCAAATGTTCACTTTCTGGCAGTTTCGAAAAAACAGACCAATGCCCGAAAATGAGACTAGCACCATATTTTTTACCGTCCTTTATTACATATGTGGAGAAATTTTAAAGAAAACATTTGGGGCGGTTTTTGAGAAACAACTTTTCGTAAATTTCAAGCGCAAATTACGCCAAAACGTCTCGTTTTTTTCAAAAAGTTGTACAAGACCTTATTTAAAGTGCTAATTTGGTACAACCAACTTTGTTTGAAGCCAAAATCTCTATCATCAATTTTGTAATTTTGAAATATTTTTTGCAATTTAAAAAAAAATCGGGAATATCGACGAAAATTATACCTGTATCATCCTCTTAAACGTCCTTCGCACAATATTTTATATATATATATATATATATATATATATATATATATATATATATATATATAGTAACACCCCACCTTCTACTTTACCTACTTGACCACACGTGGTGGGTCGTGATAGCATGAATGCTCGTGAAGCGAGCTTACAATTCTCAGGAAGCAGGATCTTTCAGGTATGAGAAAGGTCTGAACCCTTAACACAACGGCCGGCGGCGCTAGCCGAATGCGTTTACTACGCTCCGTGAAGTCACGAAGGTTAAGCGCATTCGAGACTCGCGGGTTCGTGGTTGGGTGACCGGCCAGGAACCCCGGAATCTAACGCCGTCGAGCCCCTGGCCGAAGGGATAAAAGGCACTGACTGACTGCGACGTGACGAGACTTGACTAATATTAAAAAGTAAAAGCACGTTAATGGAGGATTACTCCGAGAAGTGCAAAGCGCTCAACGCCCCTTAAGGGGCTTGGAGACGCGTTGCGTCAAGGTGTAGACGCAACAAATTAAAAAAAAAAAAAAAAAAAAAAATACGAATAATATGAACATATATTCAATGAGAAAATTTACAGTGACGCAATTTCACAACAGGTTATTGCACTTTAAGTAGCTGGTCACTGAAAAAATGAAACAAGACAAATAACAAAAAAAACATATAGACGTCACCTCGACTGCCTGAACACACTTTTATCAACTACAATTTACGATTTGATCACTCCTTTCTGAGTTTTTCCACTACAAAATTATTTACTCTTTTGGCCTCTAGTTTTCCGTGCACAGATTTTTTTTAAAAATGAATTTGATACTTGTTTCAAAGAAACCCTTTCACAGGTGCTAGCCTTGGGCTTCGCACTCACTATAATACTGAACACAAAAAAATATACGTGGCATTCACGTTACTTAATTCAGACCCTTTTACATGTCACAAAAGCAATTACTTTAAACATAATACAACAAATTGATCTCTCTAGATAATATTAACTGTACAACATATAAAACTTCTGAATCATTTATGTAAAATTGTACAAGGTATAGCCTCTTTAAACGAATCTAATGATAGTGCAGTAAATGGCCTGGAAACTGCCGCTCACACAGTTCGAAATACTTCTCCCACCTATTCTAGACGTTTCACCCAGTTTTAACACTGATGGTCGTGTATTTACCACTATCCTCTTTCCCCAGCTGATCGCTGCATAAACGTTGCCAGTTCTTTTACCACAACAGCTCCGCGTCGATCGCCTGTAGGTAACCTTGGGGATTTTCTGCCGCTCGTCCAGCGTTGCCGCCTCGTCTCGCGTGCTGTGCTGCGACGAAAGCAGTTCCTTCCGCTCGAACGCCGCCAAGCCTCCAATTTCCACACCTTTCTCTTGTTCCGAACCCGTACTATCCTCGCTCTAGACCAAGTCCTTCTCGCCTACGCTTCGCTCTTCCTGGGGTCGTCCGTCTTCCACTGCCTCGTACACGTTGGTTCGCGCTTCCAGCCTCGAAATGATTAATGTTGCAGGAGTTATGCTCAAATGCTCGGCCGACTTACCACACTTTAGGCATGTGTGGTCTCAGCGTGCAATGTGAGATGCTGGATTTAATTAATGTCCTTCTGCGCGAATTTTACAACTTTGAAGTTATTTCGACGTCAAACAGTTATTTCGCTTGCTCTCCCAATTATTGTGACTGCGACGAATGATTTCGCACTCTATTTACTAATTACTTCACTTTTCTAAGATACGCTTTCCGAGCTAACTTTTAACTACCAAGTTAAAATAAACTCCTATACTATCTATTTGTACTCGCCGTCACTGCTGTAGTCAGAGTTCCTCCGAGGCGCGCCGCGATACTTATGGTACTCGCGCCTGGGGAAATTTTGGAGGGGTGCATATTCTCCTCCTTTCGTGACCTCACGGAAAAACATTACTCACTAGTTCGGGCGTCGCAGTTTGAAAAGCTGTGGGGAGATGGCGCGTTTACCGGCCATCGCTCCGCCGCGTACCCTAGTCCTCTGTTAGTGGGCTTCTTTACACACACACACACACACACACACACACACACACACACACACACACACACACATATATATATATATATATATATATATATATATATATATATATATATATATAGTCACATACCAATATGTCACTGAATATTGTACAATTATTTATTATAAATGGCGTCAATTAAAGGGGATAAATTATGTGAATATGCTAGCATAGCAACGGTAAGCGAGCCGTCGTCAAGGTCAACATATTCATGGAGTGACAATCGCGGAGACGGCTAGTTAATTCTATATAGAATTCTGGGATTGGCCGAAAAAGCAGTGACAGTCGTGAAGACGGCTAGTTCGTTTTGCAAGAAATTTAGAGATTGGCTAGGCACGAAAGTACATCAAATGTTATCTGCAAATAAACAATCGAATTTATGAACCGAGTTTTGCAGGGCTGAAAGAATACGAGAGACATTCATTCTGACTGATGCCGTGCTCATGAACGGATCGTGCTCCAATTAATGTTAGGAGTTTTTTTTTCTTTGGGGACTTGTAAGCATCTACTAGGGAATGGATGTTGAGAAAACATCAAAATTGAAACTCTAAGTGTGACAGTGGAGCTTAAAATATCTCGTGTGAACGAGTTGGAGGGACATTGAGGGCTTGGGCGAAGTTGTCAGTGATTGGACTGGAATATTAGCAGCAAATAGTTTATTGATTTGATGAACGGTGATTGAAGTGAGCTTCCGAGAAAACAAGAGAGAAGATGGTGTCTGGACCTGAGGACGGCGGCGTCGGAGATGGATGAAGATGGCCGAAAAAAGCGCGCGAAGACATAAGGTTGGAACGGTCATGACAAACGTTTGGTTTATATTGGGTAAAGTTAAACAATACCAAAAATTGTTTTAAATTATTTAATAAATTCCCATGTTTTCGTGAAATGAATATATGATTTTTCATTGAGCCAATTCTAGCAATGAAGTAGAAAGATAGAAAGATATTTGCTTTTCAGATTCCTCGACCGAGTTTGAGTATATTGCAGATTATTTCAAATGGCGCACCAACTGGGGCTGAATTTCTTTTAAATCAGTCAGATTATTTCAAAATGGCGCACCAACTGGGGCTGAATTTCTTTTAAATCAGTCAGTTTATTTCAAAATGGCTAGCCCAACTATGGGGCAGAATGTCTTACAATTTATGACGAAATACTAATAGTTTCATATTGTAACATGTTTAAAAATGGCGCGTTTACTGACGCTGAAGTTGTCATAAATTGTGCACTTATATATTGAAATCGATCTGGAGGAATCTGAAATATAAGAATTGACATGAAAATCATTTCGTAATTATAAGTAAAGCCAAAACCATTTCATTGCAGTAAGAAGTAAATATTATTCGAGTAAATTTTATTTATAGAGGAAATTAAAGATGGATACTAGAAGTATGAAATTACGTTCCGAAAACGTTAATGTAGACAATATGGCGGTTACCGATACTAATCCCAATAATCAGACCACTACTCCTTTATGCATGCCCCATATGGACAAACGCAGCCCCCACAAATGTCAATAAAATTCAAGTTATGCAAAATAAATTTTTAAGATTAATTACAAATGCCCCCTGGTTCATAAGTAATAAACAACTTCATTCAGAATTAAACATCAATACAATAGTAAACCAAATAGCACAAATATCACACAACTTCTACCAAAACCTAACGGACATATCCAGCAGCATCCCATTACAAACTTCCGAAAAATCCAACCCACACACGAATAAAAAATAGATTCCCTTTTGAAGCATTCCTCAAAATTTTAGCCAATGACAATTCATAACACCGAGGTTCTCCCCTAGAGTATCCTCTCCAATGCATAGATTAAGTTAGCTTAGATATTTTAACTAGAATAAGTCTCAAAAAATACATCTGTAAAGTGGTTGTACTGAACGATGTAAATCCTCCAAAATGAATAAATGTGTTAATATATACCGATACTAATCCCGAGGGAGAAATTTCGCGAGAAGTAGCCGCGACATCAATCAGAACGGCAGGGGAATGTCAATTTTGAAGAAAATCGGCTGAACCGTTTAGGCGCTAACGTTGACCACAGACGTTACCGTCCGTGTACCGATCCGCAAATTGTAACAAATTTTATGATTAAATGATGCCTCTTAAGACATAATGGACGCTTAATAGAATGGTTCCGCTCTCATTATCGTTGAAAGCCCTGATTTTTCGAAAATTGGAAAAAATCAAAATTTTTTCGCCATCTTCCTACAACAATTGTATTGAAGATCGAGATTTTTTCGTAAATGGAATTTGTTTCTTAAAGACAGACTTAAATATCTTGAAATAAGTCACATTCAATTTTTCGGAAATATGAGTAGTTTTCGTGTACGTAATTTTGCCCGAAATGTAGGCAATTCAAAAAAATGTCTCAAAAATCGCTCCAAATTTTTTCTTTAAATTTTATCCACATATATAAGGACCGTAAAAAGATATGGTTCTATTATCATTTTCGTCTATCACTCCGTTTTTTTCTTCGAAAATTGCAAAATGTTAACATTTCAAAACTACAAAATTGAAGATAGAATTTTTGCCTCAAACAAACGCTGTAGCAAAAAATAAGCTCTTTAAAAAGTTTTTGCGAAATTTACGCTTAAAATTTACTCGATTTCTAAACAAAATTCTCAAATCCATTCCAAATGTTTTCTTTAAAATTTTTTTCACGGATGGAAGAGACGCTTTTTTTATTTTTATTTTTTATTTTTATTTTATTTTTTTATTTATTTTACGAAAAAAAAACAGTTAAAACTGCGTATGACGTGCTATGGGGAAAAGTGAATTGTGTGCACATTTTCAAAATTCTGTGATTCCTACACTAAGTCATATACTACTTAAATTTTGAAAACAAAAAAAAACTCCCATGTAATAAAATATATTTTCAAGGATAAATAAGCAATAAATAAGCAATAATAAAACATTTGGAAACCACAAAATTGAAGGTAGAGATTTTTGTCTTAAACGAAATCTGTTCTAAAAAAGCAGCTTATTAAAAAAGATAATGTATATTTGTTTAAAGAACTAGTAGTTTTCGCGAAATTTCTGCCTGAAACAAATGAAATGTGTATGTTGCCCCAGCTACTATGGGCTCATTACCAAACATTCACATACCCTGATCCATTGAGCAAATGCTGAGATGGTCCCTTGTTTTGCTTCTGGACATGAATGTAACTTCATTATCTGTGCACGACTTCTAGAAAATTCAAGTAGTATATGTCTAGAGATCACAAAATTTTGAAGACGTACAGAGAATTCACTTCTCCCCATAGCGCTTCATACACAGTTTTAACTGTTTTTTGACGTTAAATAAATGAAGTTACTATGGGATACGAGAAAAATCCTCGAACAACAATGGGTCAAAAGGACAGGAAAAATAATTAATCTGATTTGAATTATAATTTTCCTAATTCCTGTGATGTTAATTCGTGATATAGTGACACTAATTGTCACTCGAAATGTTGTGATATTACTTATGGTAATTGTATATTACCACCATATCGGGTAAAGTGCAGCGATCGATATTCGAGAAGTTCACTGTTGAACGGCGACATGATGGGAAAGATAATATACGTCTGTTTTATTTATTTAACGTTAGTGTTACAATGTTCTCTACGTTCTATAAAATGGTACATTCATGTATAAAAAAGTAGGGAAGAATATTAATACAAATACGCATAAGATAATGTTATCGTAGTTTCGATTGCGTTCATCATGCGATCGCCTTTAGTTCTGGATGTTCCATTTTTGTGTGAATTTATCCTTGCTTGCCTGTATTATTACTGGAAATAATGCGAGCAGTTACAAATCATGCGAGAAAGTATGTGCTCCTATAGCACCACTAGTATCAACTCGTTTTCTCTTTCTTGCCTGCTCATTCCACCTTCATAATTGTATTATTAGCGCAGGAGCGCGCTTAGGAGAGGCCAGGGGATCACTGAACACTTCGAAAAGGGCACCGTTGTCCTACGCAATGGCACATTTATTTCCTTAAATAAGATCAATTCTTGATTTTCATGCAGTTTAAGCTGACAGTTTGGCGAACTGATACACAACGTAATTAAGAGTCTTATAAACTATCTGGAAACTTGCTTCAATATAAAATCAATTGTTTTTATTAATTGTATATTTAAAATTACGATGACATTCTCGTCATTGCATGTTGTATTTATTTACTAGTGAAATGTGTCATTCGTAAATAAAAAAGTTTAATGGAAAAGGGGAGCTCTGAGGCGTCTAGAAATGAAGTTGCCTCCTTTTAGTCTCCAAACGCGTTTGATTATTATTAAAGATACATTCTAAAATGTATCTATTGTAATAAATCAGAATGCGAAAACAAATTTACAATTTTCATTTTTTTATGCGGCTTCTTGCTATCAACTAGAGGAACATAATCAGATTTCTCCAGGATGAGGATTTTCGAAGGGAGATTGGGAAATGTTTTGAAATGTTTTTCTATGATTGAGTTTCACTCCGTCTCAAACATAATCACAAGCAATGGTGTTCGGCGGATACACGAAATCGCCTTGATTGAGTTGTCGGAAATTTTCATCGATCATCTAAAGGATTCTATACGTCGAAGAACGCTTTCCGCTGATCCGTCCGACGAAGGAAAAGATGGGAAAATGCATAAGCATAATAACACGTATCCTAAAACGCTTTCTCAGATTTATATTCTACAATTTGCTGGGTCGATAAGTGATATTGTGAGGTTGTTTGTTTGCCTGATCGATGAGTGGTTACCGACGCGTCAACTACTATGGTCATAGGTCCCGTATGCGTAGTGCATGCTTTTTTCCTTCGTCAGGTGGCGGTGATCCTCCCCAATGGATTGTGAATCCTGCGCCGACCACCCTGACGTGATTCCAATACACCTTCAGCAGCGTTGATAAGGATCCGTTTTTGTCCGCGGGTTCGGAGCCGCGCGTCGCCCGCAGGGGCCGCACAGACGGCGGCTGCGCTCTCCGCTGCGGCCCTCCGCTTCCGCCTGCACCGGAAACCTCCGCCGCGACCTTGGGCGCCGGCGCGCCGCCCCAGACGCCTGCGCCTCCGTTGCGTAATTCGGGCCCCTCCCCCCGCCGCGCCACGCCGCGCCGCGCCGCGCCGGGCCGGGCCGCGCTCCTGATTGATGCGAATTCCCAGACTTGCATCGCCGCCTGCAAGATAATTTATAAACATGCAAATGAGCGGGGCGGTTGACGCGGCGTGTCTGGTCAGTGTCTCGCTAACTGCACTCGCGCCGCGCAGCCGGTCCGACGGGCTCCACCGCCCCGCCCGCCCCGCGCGCCCCGCCGCCCACGGGCCGCCCATCCTCCGCGTTCGGCGCTGCGTCCTACCTCGCCCGTCTGGCCTTCTGCTGTCCAAAAATGCACGTGCGGCTTGCACATGCATAATCGCGCCTTAATTGCAGGCCCAGACGCTGTAAAAAGCGCTCGCGTCCGCGTCCGCCGCGACGCCCCGCGATTCGGCGACGGTGCATCGCGGCGGTGACCTTCGGGGGCGGCGGCGGCGGCGGCGGCGGGCAGGGAGCGGCGCGCCGGCGCGGCGTGGCGCGGCACGGCCGCCGCCGCCCGAATGTTAATCGCGCGACCGCGACGCCGCGCCGCCCGCGCCCCCCGCGCCGCCCACGCACCTGCACCCACGAGGATCCCCTCGCTCTCCGGGTTCCTCAGAGGGTGTCATCTTCAACAAGCCCTTGGAATTATGGGAGGCGAATCCGCTTCACAATCTCACCGGGAGCGGTGGCTCAGAGCATCAGCTGATGTCACTGCAGCGCCTCTGACTGGGAGGTCCTGGGTTCGAGTCCCGCACGATTTTCGACACTCGCTTGTCAACTAGGTCGAATTCAGTCGTTGTCTGGAGGAAAATTCTAGCGGCCGGCTGCTCTGATCGGTAGTTTTCCGCGATTTCTCCGATCAACACTAGGCGAATGCCGGAGCAGTATTCTAACAAACGGGCCCCAGACCGCGCGCGATCTTTCCTTCCTCTTCTTTCGTCTATCCTCCCCCCTTACACACACACACACTAACATGCACTGCACCACTACATATTGTGGGAGACCGGTCCAGACTGGGGCGGTGCCCCGCTGGTGGGAGATACCTGGAAAAGGAAAACCCAGTTAGCCGACGGTAGGTCGGTGCCGAAACTGCCATCCAGCGGGGGAAGACCACCGCCACCTCCCGAGCAAAATCACGCACTACACTTACGGGACGAATGACCAGAGTAGTTGACGCGCCTGGAATCACTAATCTATCATAAACAATCTCACACAGAGCATTCGAAAGACAGGTGACTTGAGAGTGCTCTCTGAGCAGAGGAGAACATCCCTCGTGAGTTAAAAAAACTATTTAACTAATATCCTTCGATTTCAATTATTTATCTTCACGTACACTTCTTGTCTTTTTTTTTTCTTTTTTTTCTCTCTCTATGTCTTTTAATTTCTATATTCATCCTTTTCTTCATCTTATAGTAGTTCCCTGGCATTCTTGTTCTTTCACATTTAATCCGCATACACAAAAAGGTTGGAAGTCTCATTTTTTCGGGTCACGAGTTTATGACAGAAGCTTTTCTTAATACATAAAATGGAAAACTTGCTATGCATAAAAGTTTGTCCGAGACATCTGTGATGTCTGTTTGTGGTCCTTCAATGTTTAGTGGCAAGCAAAAATGTTTAATGTCTGCGACTTAGAACCTATTTATTTGCTGTTTAAAAGTTGAAAATCATAGACATCGAACGTTTTTGTGTTCTCCGATTCATTTATCATTTCTTTGCAATATCATTGGAACGAAAATTACAGTGCGGTCTCGCAGACACTTTTTCTTACTAGGGCCTCTCTCCGGCCGACCGCCGCACATTCATGCCAAATCTCGATTTCGTGGCCAAAAATCCAACTACCCAAGTTTCAATTTAGGGATTTTTATGTGTCTAAATATGTTGGTACGTTAACCGTTAGGAATGAACTAAAGGAGAACCGAGTCGCCAACGTTTCCCGTATGAGTTGGAGTACAACTTAACCATCAAGTGTGTCGTATACTGTTGTTCGTACACAGCACTTTTTCAACAAATTTGAATCGCGTGTAGTTTCTTGATTTCGAAAGATATTTTGGTGATTCAAAATTGACAAAAAAGGTAAAAGTAAATACATTCATTTTAATATTATATAATAACGTCTCTATCTCCCATCTCTATCAGTTTTTTCGTCCTGTTTCCCTGATCCATTGAGCAAAAGCTGAGATGACCCCTTGTTTTGCTTCTGGGCATAAATGTAACTTCATTATCTGTGCACGTCTTCTAGAATTCAGTGGGAAATACAGTTATTAAAATTATTGTTTCCATGTTGTCGCGGCAGAAAGTATTATTCCTTGACGAAGGACATCATGGATAAGAGCCCAAAATGTATTGCTTATTCATCCTTGAAAATAGTTTTTATTACATGGGAGCGTTTTTTTCATTAAAAATTCAAGTAGTATATGACTTAGTGTAGGGATCACAGAATTTTGAAAATGTGCACAGAATTTACTTCTCCCCATAGCACGTCATGCGCAGTTTTAACTGTTTTTGACGTAAAATAAAATTAAAAAAAAACGTTTTATTGCTTTTGACTTATTGCTTGTTTTACAATGTTGTGTTTAATACATTTTACTTTAAAAAAGCAATCTTCAAATACGTAAAGTCAAATCTTCCACAATCCTCCGGTCTGAAACCAGTTTTATGGTGTTATTCAATCATTTTTAAACAATAAAAAAAAACAAAAAATTTTGCCTCGAGTGGCGCCATTTTTCTTCATTCTACGTTGTCTCCGGCAGAGCACGACTTTGTTTCATAAGGTACTGTTGTGCGCATCTGTTCGGGTTGTTTTAGTATGAATAAAGACCGGTTTTTTGTGCAGTAAACTCTATAAAACTTGCAGGAAAAACACCAAAACGTGCAAAATCATGAAATAAATATTGTTATATATTTTATATAATATAAGATTATTGGAAAAATCAATTTTTATTTTAGTTATATTTCAGTATACATTGTTCTCTTGTTTATCGTTAATTATTTATTTTACAGAAATAAAGAAAAAAATGAAATCTTACTCCCAACCATACGATTCTTGACGGAAAAGAAGTAACAATTACTTACAAATTGGCATTTACCACGGTCAATTGCAAAATGTGCAATTCTTTGACAGACACATCTTCCAGTGTAAGTTGCTACTTTACCACTCTACCTCAAAACAATTTAATATTGTAGATGCAATGCTTGAAAAACTAATTAAAGAAGAACCTCTTTAATGCTTGGATTCGTTTTTTCGAGTGCCTTTTGCACATTTCGTTCGAAGTAGAAGTCAAGAAATGGAAAAACTGTGAAGACAAAGAGAAAATTGAAAATAGAAAAAAATATCCAGAAACAATTCCGTCAACAATTGAACTATCGATAGATTGGTAGATATGGGTATTAAGACTATTGGTAGATATGGAAGTACGAACAATAGCAACACTGCGCGAAGTTTCTTTGGGAATTCTAAACGTTTTGCGACAATTACGGGAATAAAAGAGAATTTGTTGAAACGGTTTCACACAATTTTACAAGCTATTTCTCCGGGTTTTAAAATCGATGTACTTAAGTATCAAGAATATTCAATAGAAACTTCTCGTGTTTGTCTAATTATATCCGTGGATTTACATGCCCACAACTGTCCATAAATTGTTGATCCACAGTGCACAAATTATTAACTCATCGCTTTTGTCAATTGGCAAAATGTTCAAGTAAACCCAACAGTCTCGCAATAAAATAATAAAAACATTTAGGTAAGACTTTGCGCGCAAAACAAGTCGCACCGAAAATATGCAAGATGGTTTTTGCGACCTTCGGAATCGTCACATCCGCTAATATCTATCGTATGTAAATAACCCGCAAATAAATCCAAATCATTAGAATCTCAAGCAATTGAATTACTGAAAACACCAAACTTTAATTCACAAATCGAAATGCCAATATACGAAACCAGTGTGAATGAAACCGAACGCTCTGATGAATATTATTTTGAATGACGCGTGTTTTTTGATGCAGTTTTTGGTACTTGAACAAAAATTGAGAATGAAATTTCTTTCTAAATACGTTTATTATTCTGCAGTTTGCCAACTATGTTTCCGAAAAATAATATCAAATTTAAAATTATCGACCTCGCAAAGTTTTGTGAAAATTTAAGGCGTTTTTACTCATTTGGAGCGCCATTTTGTTTTTTCTCAAACAAATATCACATTTGAAATCACTGACCTCCAAAACTTTTAATAGACACGTTTTCAGAACCATTTGATCATGTTTTCTAATTTAGGCCAAGAAATCGAGATTTGGCATCAGTGTGCGCCGGTTACTGTCTATGTCCCGAAGGGACGCATGTTCGACCATAGACTAGACACCAACACTCTTCCTGGCTCCTCTGATCTTGGGTCAGCAGAATAAGAGGCCCTCCACAAAAACAAATACATGGGACACAAGGAACAAACAACCGTGCCCAAGGCGGGACTCGAACCCGCGACCTTTCGGTCCAAAACGAGATGGTGCACGCTCTCAGCCATCTCCGGCATCCATGTCGACCAGCATTTAAACAATTGAACGTAAATTATAACAGGATTTGCAATTTTGTCAGCATGATTTAATGGCATTTAAAATGTAAACACACAATCCACCACACTTTCCTATCCAGATTTTACCTCTTTCATGACTGATCGCATCTGCTATGTATAGTCAATTGCGTGCATAAATTCAATCTTTATAGGTTTTATATCTCAATGACGCCATGAAAACTTTGCTCGCTATTACTCAGAATTTAATTTTGTCTTTCAAATACCATTAGTGCATCAGAAGATATTCAGTTACTGGGCGGAGCATTAATAACGCATATAAAACCGTTATTCATCTTATTTACAGTTGGCGGCAGGCCAGTTTGGATCTTGAGACATATCTGTATAGTCAGTATTGCCAGAGTCTCGATTGGCGGGGGGGATTGTCAGATTGGGGCGAACAATTTGGGCAATACAAACCTCTAAGGTCGGAACAGATTTGGGAAGGCGTCACTCGCGATCCGTTGCAAACGCATTTAATTAATGAGCTGGCGTACATCAAGAAGTGACAAACTTCATTTGTTCGCTTTAGCTGCAGACTCCGAGCGCAGCTCAGGTCGTTGGCGAGTGCCTCCAACGCCTTCGGGACGCATCGGGCGGCCACAGCGCATGCGCGCGACATCCCGACTCACCGGCGCAGCTAGCGAACGCGTCGGGTTTCAAATGGCCGGAGTGCGATAAATCTGCGTACAGTGAGCGAGCGTCCGTGCGATGGTCTTCGTTGCGCGTTGCAGCCACTAGCGATTGCTACTTTCATGAAAGGTTGATGTAATTTTGATATGGATAGCGAAAAGGTTCAACAACAGTTTCTAAATAATTGCTTTTCTTCACTTCCGTTTGAAGTAAAAAAACGGGTAATTGACAATAAGCGACCATGTCCTATGAATTTTCTGGTTGGTTCCGTAATGACAAATAAATAGTAAATGAAAAGAAAACGATTTTAATGGAGGTTTTTATTTCAAATAAACAATTCTGTACTCCATTGAAAATGAACGGTATACCATTGACTGATGTTAAGGTAACTAAAGTTTTAAGTCTCTCATTTCAGCCAAACCTCAAATGGAACGTCGATTAAAATAAATTGAACGCAAAATGAAGTTCTTTATGCTGCGCGTTCAGAATTCTTTGAAATTCAGTCAGCCTTCATACTACTCGTGTATATTTCCCGAATATTCATTCCCGCCTAAGTAATGGCATTATATTCTGGGGAAATATATCTTATAGCTCCCACGCTTTTAGATTCCAAAAAGGAATTGTAAGAATAATGACCAAATCCCACCCACGTGATTATTGTAAGCCTCTCTTTGTTTAATCTAGGAATTTTACCATTTCCTTGTTTGTTGATTTACGAATCAGTGTTTTTTGTTAAAAATGACTTAAGGGCGGTAATATATTTTCAGAAAACGCGAATATCTATAACTATAACACTGGACGTAGTAATCATATCTATCAGGTGACAGTATCAACAGCTCATTACAAAAAATTCACTAACAATACATGTACATTATTTTACAACACTTTGCCGGATGACATTAAACTATAAAATTCAATAGAAAAGTTTAAATCCCAAGTGAAACCGTTTCTACTACATAACTGTTTCTATATCATTAGCGACTATACTGAGCATCAAAAGGAGAGTAACATTAATTTTAACAGTGATATCTTATATATTATTTACCATTTGGACTGTATAATTCTAAACAACCTGTAACAAGTATTGTATCGCAGCTTCTGGGTCCATAACCTCCATCTCAATCAGGTTTTTCGTCCAATTTCCCTGATCTTTTGAGCAACTGCTCAGATGGCCCCTTGTTTTGCTTCTGGACATAAATATAACTTCATTATTTGTGCACGTCTTCTAGAATTCAGTCATTATCGTTCTCCATATCACGGCAGGAAGTATTTATTATACGTTGACGAAGGACATGATGAGGGATAAGAGCTCAAATTTATTACTAATTCACCCTTGAAAATAGATTTTATTACATCGGAGCGAATATTTTGTTAACAATCCTTGCAAAAACGCTCATTTTATTTCTGCATTCAAAATTCAACTAGTATATGGCTTAGGGTAGGGATCACAGAACAAAACGTGTACAAAATTCACTTCTCATAACACGTTACACACAGTTTGTAATGGTTGTTGACGTAAAAATATTTAAAAAATTACACTGGCTGACTGTGCTACTTTTGGCATTTTACACTGGCTTAATAGAGAGAGGGGGAGGGAATACTGAAACGAGGTGCGTTTCCCACAGACCATGGAGGTCTCCAAGTCATCTGTCAAACAAATCCAAGAGTTCATTTCCCTCCTCGCGCTCTCCTTAAGATGAATAATAATAGTAATAATAATAATAATAATAATATTATTATTATTATTATTATTATTATTATTAATAATAATAATAATAATAATAATGTCTTTATTAATGGCGAGACTCAGGCCATAGGGTCTGCTCTTCCGCCTAACCACTGAATCTACATTAATACAAGATAGTAACGTATAAGAGGGGGAGGGCAATCTGTACATTTACGTCTGTAAGTGCAAAACAAGGGACCATCCCGGCATACGAATTAAGCGATTGAGTAAACCCAGAAAACCTCAACCAGGATGGCGGCTTAGGGCCGAACAGCATTAATGTCTAGAAATGGTAGAGAAGAATAAAATGAGAGAAGGCAAACATAAATGAAAATGAAGTAGAAAATACGAAAGAGAAAGACGAAAGGAGAGAGACTAAAGGGAGGACAAGCTGTACATTTATAACCGGGAGTGCAAAACAAGGGACCATCCCGGCGTACTCTTTAAGCAATTGAGAAAAACCAGAAAAAACTCAATCAGGATCGTGGCTTACGGCCGAACATTTAAAGAGCAGAATATGGTATGCATAGTAGTGTAAGAGAAGAGAAAAGGCGTTTAGGGGAAAGGGTCATAAAGACAAAAAGGGGGAAGTCCGTGAAGGAAAGGGAAGGTAGAAAAAAAAGCGAATAAAAGGAGGAAGAAGAAGTAAGTGGAAAAGTAAAATTATTCCAGAAACGGTACAGAAATGTTACGGTTGGTATACATTAGCACTTTACATAAATAAACAAACATTCGTAACACCAGAGAAGCACAATACGCTCTAAGTTTAAAGTACCATTAATTTAAAATATAATATTGACTGTATTAAGAAACAATTTAAAAGTACAATAGGATCTAAACATCAATTGTTAAGGCCAATATATTGTAGTGAAGATAATATGGCTATAAGTATTTTAGAATTTTATTTGGAGCGTCGCATATCACTTTTGAATATTTTATTTGAACAATTTCATTAGGATACACAGAAATATATATGGTTATTAACCCTTAACTGGGCGCGCGGTGTTAGCCACGCTACATTTCTGATCTTATCTTTCCTAAAATTCCGGTAAGCCGACACCTAAAACTCTACTGTCAGTTCTTTCTTTGACGATTGTGAGTGAATACGTATTTTTCTTTTTGTTGGGTAAGCTGAGTGCGAACTCTTTTCCTTTTCTAGTGCATCTAGGCGTACTCTGTACGCCGCGCGCCTAGTAATGTAAGTAATTTTTATTTTTTCATTTTTACAATAGAAAGTACGTTTAGCACTTCTAGATACAAAGTTTGGGATGGAATCGCATTTGGAAGAACAGGTAACGAATCGTCAGATAATGAACCGGAAAATGTGCAAATGTCCGATAACGACAGTAAATCTGAAGAAGACATACCCACGTCACTCTACAGTAGTGATAGCAATAGCGGTAGCCACGAGTTATCTGAAAATAGCGGAGAATTCTTTTCTAAAATAATTTTCAAACACAATAGATCTTGCCGCAAGAAACAATTAGAAGAAATTAAGAAGTGGAAAAACGCCCTTGAAAAGCAAATTTTGTAGAACACACACACAAAAAGTTTTTGAAGAAAATTATTTCCGCATATACAAAAGTGGCTAATACCATATAAGACGATATCCCGACCTTCATGACTTTCATAGACGATTTCGATGAAATAGTTTTCTACACAAAGTCTAGTTTCTACACAAAGTCTAGTCATAGTTTTCTACACAAATAGTCTTCCTACTCCATGCAAAGGAGACTTTCTGGCAGGCTACAATCTTGTAAATTTATCAACTCTCTTTGCCTGGATTTGTGTTCAGTTTGTAAAGAAGTTGTGTGATAAGAAAATGTTCGAATAAAATATTTTAGTGTAATAAATACGATATTTTAAAGTATTTAGTTACATTTTAGTTCCTCTGCATCAAGCAAATGAAATGGCGTACTCTATACGCCGCGCGCCCATTTACGTGAGTATTGCTCGCGCGACTACTTAAGGGTTAATAAGGGTTAAGGGTTAATAGATGGTGTGGGAGGGAATGGAGAATGGGAATAGAGTAATGCGGCATGGGATGAATTTAAAGAGTGAGGAAAGTGCGGTGTTTAGCGGAGCAGTGACCGGGTGCTTGAAAGTGGGAAAGGTCTGGAGATTGAAGAGGACATTAATGCCATTCTATATGACATTATTCCTTACCCAAGTATTAAATTCGTTTCTTAATTTACGGAAAGTATTCGAATGTTTTAGACTTGTTGGTAGTTTATTCCAGGCCCGAATAGCTGTAATGGTAAAAGATCTACTGAAGGAAGTCGTGCTGTGACGTGGTACACAAAGCAGGGCTAAATCACGAGCTCGATTTAATTTCAGAGGATTGAAGTTATTTATTAGATGTGTTACATGAGAACTGTGTAAAATTTTATAAAGAAGAAGTAGAGAGTGGAGTAATCGCCTTTTGTCTAGAGTTAGCATATGAAGTGTGTCAAAAAATGCGATACATGGTTGTAATTTCTTAGATTAAAAATAAACCGTACGCATGCGTTCTACGCTACTGGAAGTTTACGTTGTGATTTAGTCGCAATAGTGAAAATGTGACATAAGTAATTTAATGAGTGTCTCACGTGTACTAATTGGTAAAAGTGTTCGCAGGCGTTTCAGCGAATGCGAAAAAACTTTACGGTAGGTTGAATCTACTTGCGAGTTACAGCTGAGAGTGTTGTCAATAAACACACCTAGGTTCTTGACTTTGAAACACCAAGGTAGAACGGTGTCATGCATGTAAATTTTAGGCAGAACAGAAGATGATATTTTATTCACAGTGCTTTTCGAACTGATAATCATGCACTGTGATTTATTTGGGTTTAATTGTAGGCCTAAGAACGCCGTCCATTTGTTTAGTGTTCTCAAATGTTCGTTAATTTTATGTGCGAGTGAGAGGAGTTCAGACGGGTGGCCACTTAGATATATCTGAAGATCATCCGCGTACATTTGATGACTGCAATATTTAAGTGCATTTCCCACATCGTTTATATAGATTAAGAAGGCTAGTGGCCCGAATATAGTGCCTTGAGCAACTCCGCGGTTAAGTTTCAAGGCCCTTGAGCTGCGACTACCGGACACCGTAGTTTCAGCTTTGGGTTCTGAAAGTTAAATAGTTAAGAAACCGTGTACGCGTGGGCTGTGCAAATCCCATGATTTTTAGTTTTGCGAGTAAGATATGATCTACTGAATCGAATGCTTTGCTGAAATCCAGAAGAATTAAGATAGTTACATTATATATTATATTATATATACAATATATAATATATTATATATTAAATATGTTCCTCAGAACGTGCTTGAAAGCAGCCAGCACACTCTCTACAGGGATCGCTCCAATATCACTGACAGACAAGTCGGCGGCAATAGACCCGATATAATATACATCGATAGAAACCATAAGCAGGCTTACCTTATTGATGTATCAATACCCAACACCCACAACATATCGGCAAAACATCAAGAGAAGATCCAAAAATATACCGATCTCGCCCATGAAGTCGCAGCTCAGTGGAACTTCAACAAAGTGACAATTGTGCCATTAATAATATCAGCCACAGGAGTGATCCCGAAAATAACATTTCAAGCACTTTATTGTCTTCACTTAAATGCCAGAGTATTTACAATATGCAGACGGCAGATATATTGATTAATTGTTAGTGATTCCGGGCGCGTCAACTACTATGGTCATTATTCCCGTAAGTGTTGTGCATGTTTTTTGCTCGGAAGGTGGCGGTGGTCTTCACGCGCTGGATGATCAGTTACGGCGCCGACCTACCGTCGGCTAATGAGGTTTTCCCCAACCAGGTATCTCCCACCAACGGGGCACGACCCCAACCGGGACTAGTTCATAGTCCCCAACCCGTCTCCCGGCATGTGATAGTGTAGTGCATGTTAGTATGTAAGGGGTGAGAATAGGACAAGGAAGAGGAAGGAAAGATCGCGCGCAGTCCGTGGCCTGTTGTCTACGCCCAGACGGCTGCAGGTTCGAGTCTTGTGTAGGCATGGTAGTATTCGTGATTGTCCCTTCACTCATCATCATATCACCTCATGATTCACAATTCAAAATACATAACCTTGTCGTATCTGGGGACACGGCCGAAAAGCTGATCCCTCCTTAGTGACACACGTTAAACGTGTCGTGTGGACAAATATGGCCGATAGGATAATAATAATAATAATAATAATAATAATAATAATAATAATAATAATAATCTGTTCACTCCTGAAGTGTTTTAGTAAATGTTAACTTTGCTCTTTCATTTCTTTCTTCTGGAGAACAACTTTTACCCATTTCTTTTCAATACCTTCACTTTTTGGAATGGAAAATAAAGTAACTTTATACGATTTACACGATTCAGAGTGACTCTCGCTCATTGTAGCAAAACATTTTCAACACATGTTTCAAAACTTCTATGTTTATTTTACCTCTCCGATTATAATGAAGTCCACGTTTTAACTGTGGAGAGCGTGTATAGGCCGTGTTTAGAACGAAACGACACATCAGCTGCTCACTTTTCGCGACATCTTGCCTTCAAAAAATACCCACGTCATTCACAGCACTGAATGCGAGAAGCGTGGAAACTAGACTCAAACAATTTCACTTTTAGACCGGGAGTAATACCATGGTATGAACCATGGAGCGACCAAATCGTATTGAGTCTCTCTCTCATATCCAGCCAGTGGCGAAGCTGAAGGGGAATCCGGTAACCTTAGAATACCCCAAATTATTTTTCAACAAAATTTGTCGTTAAGTGTGCCATTTTTCAATACTCTTTTACTGAATCGTTAAAGAAAATTAAATGTTTTCGACTCCTTTTCCCCGCTTTGCGCGAGGGAATTAGCAGGGTCGCAGAGATCCGCTGTTTGGGGCCGGTAGCTGATCGAGGAGCCTGCCAGTGGGTAGACATAGGCTGGCTCTGCCGCGCATGCGCACAAGAGTGAACTCACTCGCACTCGCACTCACTGGGCAGAGAGCCGGGGCTTTCGGCAGCTACGGACTTGTACCGCGAAGCACGTCCACGATTCGGCCAGACAAATTCACCTCATCACGTGACGTTGTGGGAAAGTAGAGTTTTTTGTGTGATTTGTGTACGTGTTTCCTTTAAGAAACAATTAATGAAGCTAAAAATTTAGTGTTACAGAGAATGTCCCACTGACTATGTGCCTATGCCCAAAACATCTGAACGGTTCACGATATCGAAATGCCGTTTTCGCTCAATGTGAAATCGTGAGGCAAGTAATATCCCATTGGGATAAAAATAGTATAGATACGAAGTAATGTATCATGTTAAATATGAAGAGACGATTGAAATTTGTATTAGAGCAGACATGACTATGAATGAACTATCAGGGACAGAATTATTTCAAAGATACATAATAGAGATAAAGATACATAATTTTCCACTTACAAAGCATCCTTTCGTACAGAAAAGTTTTCTTTCCTAATAAAACAATATCCATTCGTTGACAGTCGGCAGTTTCGAAATGAAAAAACGTATGTATGATAATGCAAAATACACGACTGCAGATTTGTTCCTGAAGTATTTGGCAGACAAATTAGTCTAGAAAAAATTATCGTAGTTTAACTTTCCTTTTATCTATAGAATTATGTGTAAGGATTACGATTGCATTAAAGAGAGTACAGACGTTCCTGAGAAACACCACTGAAAACACCAGAATCGGTAATTTCAGTACACTGGCTATCGAGAAGTGTCTGATAAATAAACTGCTCAGAAGCGATAGCTTAAAAGACCAAACTATTAACGTGTTTGCTGAATGAGAAAACCGATGAATGCAGCTAATTTACAAAACTAGAGATGCTACAGAATGGCACACACTTTCTCGTAGCATTTTTTTTCTAATTTCCTTGGTGTTGACTGGCTTTAAGGTCTTGCTCCATTCTCTTGCATCTATCGTCGCCTAAAGTACATTTTTTGACATTTTCTCAACTTTTCTGTTTCTTAATAGTAGAACCGAAATATTACTTCAAGAATATTAAAGAAGTGTAAGAAATCCGTCCTAAATATACAGTTTTATTGACAAAATTAAAACCGTTTTTAAGAAAATGGCGATTAAGCATTACTGTATTTGAGAAATTGTGAAAAAAATAATGCCAAATTTTAAGTACTTTTTAACAGGAATCTATTAAGTTTTCGAAGTACTTCATTTGACATAATTGAAAGCGCTTCCACTCACAAATGCAATAATGTATACAAGTCGAAAGAAATGTGCATCTTAATGGCTTAAGAGATAGTTGAAAGAAATTACATTTGTACAGACATACGAGATGTTTTGAAAAGAAATACTTTTTCGGTATTAGAGGATATATATTGTGTTCAACGTGTATTTCCCAAAATTATTGAAATCTCGAAATTATTTTTCCTCAGCATTACATAACTTGCTCTTTACTTCGTACATTACTACCGTTTATACGTATGTATACGAGATAGTAAAAATTACAAAAAGATTTTCTCAAAAATGGCTCCAAATTTTTTCTTTAAATTGTTAGGAGCGGTAGTGCCAAACGAACCCTATACGATGACATAAACGCCATATAGCTCTATTCTGTTTTTTTTTTTTTTTTTCAAAATTACAAAAATGTATTTTTGTACTTGTCTGCGACGTTGGTAATATTTACATTCAATGCGCTTTCTTCACGTTATCGTATTTATGAGTACATGTGTTTTAAAAATATTAAATAATGCTTCTCGAAAACTCTGTGAAAAAAGTTTTCTGTGAAAATGTGCTCAAAATTCTGCATTTTCAGAAAGGCTTAACGGCCATTTCCTAAAAAATGGCTCCAAATTTTTCTTCGTAATTTTCCAATGAATAGTACTAATTACACTCTTGAATATGACGAGAAGTTCATTTTGTTGTATTCTTTTGTTTGTTTGTTTGTTTTTTCAAAAATTACACAAATGTAATTTTTTTAAATATCTCTCACGATATTAATATGCACATTCTTATCAATTTGTATACATTATTGCATTTGTGAGTGGAAATGCTTGAAAAGGCTTAAAATGAAGTTTTTCGGAAACTCAATAGATTCCTGTGAAAAAGAGCTTCAAGTTTCGTATTTACAGCAATGCTTAATCGCAATTTTCTTAAAACCAGCTTGAAATGTTTCAATGAAAATTTCTATTTAGAAAGAGGTTTTACTGTCCTTTAATATTCCTGAAGTAATATTACGGTTGTACTATTAGCAAAACAAACAGTTGTGAAAATGTCACAAAAATGTACTTTGGGTAACGAATTTCTTGTAAGAATAGAGTTAAATGCACTTGTAAAGGTGGCATTGAATTTTTTCGGCGTCTTCCTACAACTACAAAATTGAAGACAGATTTTTCCTTTAAATGAAATTTGTTGTTCATAAATAGTTCTTTCATAGAGATCATGTACATTTTTTAAAATTTTTTTATTAGTTTTCCTGCAATTGTGCGTGTAATATTTGCAATTTTAAGAAATAGACACAATATTTTCTCAAAAACGGCTCCGACTTATTTTTTTAAATGTTTGGTTTGGTTTGTGCCAAATAAACCGTATATGATGACATAAACGCCATATTTCTCTATTCTTTTTTTTCAAAAATTACATAATTGTATATTTTTTTTTCACTTTCTCACGTCGTTAAAATTTACATTATAGATGTATTTCATCGTTCTATGCGTTTTCGTAACACAAGAACTTCAATGTATCTCTAATGATGATTTTTGTAAATGTCCATAAGTTCTCCGTGATTCTTGAGTATAATGGAACTGTATTAACGAATTTTCGGAATATTCCAACGAAATTTTCTCATATACTATGGAAATGTTTTCGCCGATTCACCACAATGTAAAAGAATTCAATTCACCCCGATATTTCAATGCCTGTTTTGGGTCATTTTATCTGGGGCGCAAAAATCAAAATAATACTGAAAAATGTAGTTTTTAAAACACAAATAAAATAAAATGTATTTGTTACAGAAAAACGGAATGTAAACCATCGTGTTAATTGAAAAATTTCAAAATATTTTCTGGAATTATTGTAAATATTACCGCATTTTTCAGCATTCGCTCGCCGAGGAAATTCACCTGTAGTCCTCAGATAAATTCGTTGCCATGACAATAATATTGTTATTAAACAATGTATTGGTTTTGATGCAGTATGAAATAAGAACATGACATCAATTTGTTCATATTTTAGACTGGTTCAGATTTGATCATTTTTAAGTGGAATATTGAAAGAATATTACGTATAAGTGTGTGTGTGTGTGTGTGTGTGTGTGTATGTGTATGTGTTAGTCATAATACATATTCGTGTTCTGGTTTAAGTGTCATCGTAGTATATTGGTTACGTAGTAATTTTTTTCATATGCAATCGTTGGAATCATTTCATTACTGAAATCGTATGCTGTTTGTGGTGCGAAAATTGTGCCCATTACTCCTGTGTATCATATATTAAACCGGTATAAGGTACGTAAAATGAAACCGCTATAATGCACGTAAGTTGTTGAGTAAAGTAATTAAAATTTCACAGTGAATGATAAAGCTATATTTTGCCATCTCAATTTTTGAATCGTTTGTTGTTAGAATATTGTTATTACACATTGCTTTCCCCGCTTCAAAGTGCTTGAAGTAATGCTTGAAGTAAAGGCGAATTTAAATTTTTGTTTTCAAAACTCACTATAAAATTGTCTTTTATTTTTTTCCTCGGATAGGGCAAAGGACACTTAAAATGGTTCACGTTTCATTTTCGTTGAACTCTCTAAATTTTTGAAAATTACATGAGCTATAAATTAAGGGCAAAAAATGTTCTGTTTTAGCACCACAAGTTCTATTCTGCAACTTGGGGACCGAAAAAATAATAAATTGCGACAAATTATTTTTGACGCCGATAGGTACCAGCCAGGTCGAAGAGTGGGGACAAAACCGAAAACATGACGAAACAGATTAGTACGAGAAAGACTGTGCCATTCTGTAGCACCACTAGTTACTTTCCGGTATACATACGTATATACGGAGTAATATACTGCGACCCACCCGTCCGACTAGCTCAGAATGGGGGTTTTCTGGGTGGACGCAATCAAAAAAAAATTTTATAAGAAGAATGGCGGGGTTCAGGGTCGTGCAGAACGTTGTGGATTGGATGCAGTTACTTAAAAAACACAAGGAGAATCAATTTTCACACACTCAAATATATTCTATAAAAGTTTTGCTGTTATTACAATTACACAAACCAATCAGAAGATAATTTAAATACACACTGATCATAAAATGCTGAAAGGAAAAAAACACAAAACACACTAGTCACTATATACAAGGTTTCTTACTCTCTCTCTCTCTCTGAACATTCAATTACAGTTACTACTTTCTTCAATCATGAGAAAGGTTTACAAATGTTTACTTTTTACAAATTAACAAATTCTACTTAAAAATCAAGTCTGACAATTCTGAATTGATCTTGTCCGTAATAAATTACTCTCTCTCTCTCTCTTTCAACAAAACAATTCTGAGAATATCTGTAACTGATTACTCCTTCATTTTCTAGTTTTACCAGTTATAACTGTACATTTCCAATTTTCTTTTGAAAGAAAAGATTGATTCTTTACTCGCGTGCTAGGGGTGGAAAGAAATTGTAATTATACTTTTCTTAGCGTTAAGTATGACAAATACGTCTCTCCCCTCTTTTCTACGCCAAAACTGCAACCTAAACTTTCCTTCCAATATCTAGAAACTGTTCGCTAGGCACGACCTTACGTTTTCGCTTCTCGGGTGCGACGCGAAGCTCCCAGCGGCGCGGCCTTGAAATAACCAACCTCGGTCTGAGGACGCCGTCCCCTTCACAGAACTGCTCGCTCTTCCGTCGAAGTCTCGTTGTTCACCAGCACGTGCCCACCGTCTCGTATTCAGTTGAAACTCTTTTCGTATGCTCAGATAGAATTGTATTGGCGACGAATTCTTTTAAATTGAGCACTACAGATTTACAAGAGCCACTATTACGACGATAAACGAAATTAACGAGAGAAAAAAATAAACTGAAAATAAAAGAAACGAATTCATTGGTTAGTTCATGACTATTCATTACTTCTCTTATCACTTCTCAAATTGCAAAATTAAAATGTTTCACTTCGTCTCTTTTAGAATACGTTTATATCAATTGTAAGAAGATAATTACCTCTTCTAGTCTTCTTGAAGAGTTTTTCATAGAATGCCTTCCTGTAGTCCGTTGCAGCACAAGTTCCCGTCTTGTGGTCGGCACGTCCGAACTGGTCCGCTGTTGTCTAGAGAAAGAACGACTTTTTCTCCGTCAACTACAGGGCTCGCCCGATCTAACGTGACGATCTCTATTGATCTCTTTAGGTAATTGTTACCTTCTCATATCATTCCGCGTTGGCGCGCGTTCAAACAGCTGGTCTCTTGTTCAGGACATTAATGTGACCCGCTTTCCGAGGCTTCGGGGGAAACGGATGGTCACAATACTTAGTAAAGAGAAAGTTATGTAATGCTGCGGAAAATCGATTTCGAGATTTCCACGGAAATATACGTTTTGGGGTCCCCTGATACCGAAAAAGTGTTATTTTTTTTAAAAGTCCGTCCGTGTTTCGAGGTCCCCTGAGTTCGTGTCTGGACACGGCTGGGAACGGGCGTGTTTCTCTAGCGTCCCCGCGCACAGGCAGTGAGATAATAGGTTGCGAGCTGCAGGCCTACCGGGCCCGCATCGGCCGTTGGGCGCAGCGAACGGCGTGTTCCCGTGTGGGCACTCATCTAGCGGTTCCACACACGACGCATTTACGATTTTCGTAATTGCGGCATTACTTGTAATAGGAGGAGTGGAATTAAATGAAGGTCCGGTGACGACCAGCGAGGTTTCCCTTCGAATGCAAACTGGTTTTGTGAGGATTGCGGAAACGGGGATGGAAATGTGCGAAGCGAGCTACCGCGGCTTCGCTATGAGTTCTTAAAAGTGTCAGCCAAGCTCGAGGAAACGCAAATGGAGCTGCGAAACTTGAAGATGGCCACAGCAACGGCTACGACGCCTGAACCAGCGGTGAGGCTTGGCAGGTCAGTGTCGGCTGCCACTTCTAGGGTGGTAGTGTCGACGGCGGCGAAGGCGGTGGCGATGGGGGTTTGATAATAGTTCAGAAGCTTACGTTCGTAATTATGTTCGTAATCTTGATTGTTGGATTCTCAGCTGACTGCCAGAATGAAGTCTTCGGAATCCTTGGTGAACCAATTTTCGTGTCCTTTCCTAAATAAAAGTGTTTCAGAATATCCTTAACGATTGTTATAATTGAACTCAATATTCCCATAAAGGGTACCCCCGGATAAGATGGTTAAACGTTCCCCTCAACCAGTTCCCCTCCCATGACTTATAACATAAAAATAATATTTTTGAAAGGTTTCTAATCCCCGTCTCACCACCCACACCCCTCGAAAGCCAAAAACGTGTTTTTTAATTTCAATTTTTTTCGGCAACTCAACACTATTTTATCTAACTGAAAAAATATGATATAAAAGAAAACAATTTATACTATCAGAAAAATATTTCTTGATATTTTCTCAGACCCAAATTCAAACACAAAAAAATATTTTTGAACAAAAATAACAAAAAGGAATTTTTATTGTGTCTTAGAACCATGGAAAAGGCTCCAAAAATCTCAAAGTTGCCTCTTAAAACATAAATTGTTGTGATTTTACTTCAGACTTTTTCGACAACTGCCCTGCAATTAAAAAATAAAAAAACAATTTCCTGCATTTAAATCACCTTGACTTTAAATATACTTTGAAAATGATTCCAACGGTTCTATGCATATATTTTAGTGTTTACTACAGTCGTATACATTGTTGTAACCCAGAAATATTTTCATTTTGGAATTTACCTACAAATTATCCTTTATTAAAATAGTTCTAAACCTTCGCATAAGTATATCATATGCTAAGGAAAGACGATAGTTTTTAGCAATTTATACGAAACCATTGACACAAAACCTTGAAAGTGTGATTCTGCACTGAAGATCCGGACGTCTGTGAGTGGCCAAAGTGCAAGTAGTGTGTGTGTGTGTGTGTGTGTGTGTGTATGTGGTGTGTGTGTGTGTATGTGGTGTGTGTGTGTGTATGTGGTGTGTGTGTATGTGGTGTGTGTTTGTGTTTGTTTGTTTGTTTGTGTGTGTGTGTGTGTGTGTGTGTGTGTGTGTGTGTGTGTGTGTGTGTGTGTGTGTGTGTGTGTGTGTGGACGATGTGGCGTGTGGATGGAATGCTTGGGCGTCTAATGCAATGATCCATTCTGCGATGTCATTTACAATGATCCATACCTCGATATTTCTTTCAGTGGGTATTGTTTAGTCTCTCTACATGCAATTCACTGTTTTTGCCTTTCTGTGCACTGGTATGGATCGACATATTTTTCTTTTTTAGTTGTTTATTTGTTAGTTTATGCTCATTTTAACTCTTAATATTTTGAAGCAGTGGCCTTTCTAAAACAAATATTCAATTTTAATTAACAAAAATTTAGAATTTCATAATTAATTTTTCACCAGGAATGTTATAATCTCCAAATGAAAGCAAAAGTAAAAGGAGATACCAACGAGCAAACCTCTCTAACAATAATAATCATGGGATTATTATGGGTCTTGTTAAATAGAATGCAAAGACCTTATTCTTTATACGATGCCGTAAACGATTATGAATAGTGTTCGTTGTTTTAATATTAGAAATATATAATGTACTCGTGACAGAAAACATAGTTAATGAAAAAGTAGTTTAATAAAAAGTAGTAATTCTTCAGACAAAAACGATTCGATATTAAATGTTGTCTTTAGCATCACACTGAATCTGTGAATACATCATACCAAAGCCATTATCAGCCCCACAAGCAATTACAATACTTTCTATCCAAATCAAAATGTATGTTTATCTAATTCGTTTTAGGTTCATATTTAACATTGTCATCTATCGACAACAATCGTTTCCAACATAATACAAAAGGCAATATTAGTTGAACTACACGTGTCAGTCCGTCATACCCTCGCCGATTGCTCTTCCCATTCATGCGCAACGGTTCGAATTGCGAATTCTTGCTGGGCCCCACTCCAGAATGGGTCTTTGTCCCCACGCTCCCGCATTTGCGCTCGAGGTGCTTGCGCATGGCTCAGTGCGAATGGAAAATGCTGTGCTGGCCTGCCCTCGCCCGATCTTTCGCTTTTGATTTTAAAGATATGGTTTTTTCAAAAACAATTGCAAGGCAATAAAGTGTTCTTCAAGAAATGGTCTTACACACGTTTTTCATACCTCGTATCGATTTTGAGCTAAAGTGATTTTTTAGAACTTGTGTAGTGAAAACCTGGACAGAATTACCGAGCTACAAAATTTAAAAAGAAAGAAAAAAAAAAAACTTATAAGAAACCAAGTCTTTCTCCAGTGCTATTTACTGCCTGAGAAGCTTTGGTATTTATGGAAGATAATAACATGACGAGTGGCAATATATTAATATTAGATCAGAAACAAAGAGGCGGAATTGCGTTATATAGCCCTCGTATACAGCAATAAAGAAAGTAAACTGTGAATGTTATCAACCAAATGAAGCAACACATTTGTCTGATACTTACGCCGAAATTAGTCTTCAGCGTCTCATGAACGTACGACTTGCTTTACCACAAGAATAGGTTTTTAAAAATATTTTAAATATTGGAGAGAATTTTCAGCTTTCGTGTAAGTGGAGTTGCGCTGGTAGCAGCGATCACAGTGCTTACAAAAGTTTTCGTCTGACTGTGATCACAGATACGAAGATATTTTTATTGTGTCTGTTGTCCCCCTGCAGGTAATTTCATCCCTTGAGGAGTATGGTGAAAAAAATATTTTGGTATAATCCAAGTCCATCTTCCACAAGATTTTGTAGACACCCTAAATAACCATCAGAGAAATAAAAAATATTGAAAACAATAATCAAGCCCTGGTCCTAATACGCGTATTGGTCAATGGAATCGAATTTTTAGTTACTCCATTGTCAGTAATGACCTTGGTGGTCGGGAAAATATGTTGCATCGTCACTCAACATGGTGCTGAACGATGCTATGTGTGCAGAGCAGCGCCTAAGGACATGAATAATATAGATCTTGCTCTTGTTAGTTCCGATTCTCAAACCTACACATTTGGCTTATCACCTCTTTACGCTCTGATACCACAAAAAGGGATAGCCTTGCTGAAACACCTATATAATGCAGCTTTTAGACTGAGATATTTTCCTGCAAGCAGGAAAGTGGCTGACATTATTATGATACCCAGCTAGACAAACTACCCCACAAAGTGGAATCAAATAGACCGATTTCGCTTTTACCAGTAATTTCAAAACTATGTGAAAAACCCGTCTTTAAAACATTAAAACCAATTATACAATATGCTAATTTGATTCCTGACCATCAGTTTGGCTTTAGACAAAGACACTCGACAACAGACCAAGACGTAATTGAGAGGGCCTTCGTGGACAAGTTTTAGCATGAAGGATTACTGAATACATTAAATAAAATGCTACCCAAACAAAATGTTGAAATCCTCACATCATAGACCGGGTGTCCCACCAACTATGAGCAACCCCCATAACTTCTAAACGGTTCAGGATATCGAAATGCAGTGTTCGCCGAACAATGCAGTTTTGCGGAGAGAGGAGTGTGAGAGGGGTGGCCGTGCAGGATGAAGGCGTAACTGCAGCAATTTGTGGTCTTGATACGAAAAATATATGAACAAACATCAATTTTAACCATCAGAACGAGATATTTTTTCTTATTGGTTCATCTGAATTGAACGTTTCTTCTTCTGAAATTCCAAATCAACGATAATCGAAAAGAAATAAAAAAAATATTGTAGCGAAAACGATAATAATAATAAAGGTCATTTTGAAACTTACAAGAATCGAGCTCAGTGCAGAAACAATCCATCATTTTAAAACATCGGAAGCGAATGAGTGCTTAAAGATTTTCATTGTAATATCTTGATTAATTCATCAAATAATGGGTAGACATTTTCTCTTATTATTTACTATTAATAACCTTCCTATTTAAACACGAACCAAAAGAACAAAGCAATAGAAATTTTAAAATACTCTTGACAGTTCTATCAGTGAAAATTTACCAAACTTTAACAAAAATGTATATCTGCTGTCGCGACTGCTAATACTGATTAAAGCATTTCTCACTTCTTAGCGCCAATTGTTGCCACAAAATTGAAAATCCACGGCAGAAGACGTAAGTGCACTGTGACGAGTGATCATTTTTATTTAAAAATGAAATTTAACAACGAAGAGATGGCGGTTGGCTTCTCATTCAAGTTGAAAATGATATTTATTATTATCATCTTCCTTACGCTACCGATTTTCATATCGTTCTTTCGAACGATCGACGTTTTGAAATTCAGTAGAAAATTCAAATCTAGATAAATAAATGGAAAAAATCTCCCATTCTTATCATTAAAATTGGTATTTCTCAGTGTGATGTCTGTGTCAACACCAAGGATTGCTGTAGTAATTGCCTCTTATCCCCCACTGCCCCCACTCTCAGTGTCTCCTCTCCACGCAACAGTCTTGACTTTCTTAGTGCGAACATACTTACTAAATATATAATTTTTTAAAAACTCTGTGGACGTGTTTTGTGTCTACTTCAAGTTCTGCTTTGTGAGGAAAACCGTCGGATCATTGACTGCTTTTCTGCAAGGCTTCTTCATCACCGGCCGTGGAAGAATCAAGAGATTCGTTCCCCCGCTCCCCGAAGCTGTATCCACAGCACTGCATGCGCTAAATAACTTCTATCCTAATCCACCTCATCTTTTCCACTATCCACACCTCATGCAGCTGTTATCAGCGAGCCAACCCGCGTATTCATCAGATGCCATGCAACAATCATCCTTCGAGAGGCAGCCTCCAGCTCATCAGATAAGTAAAACAGAATCGACTACAGTTAAGCGCCAATAACTGCAGTATCCAAATGATAGTGAACAGTGCCCAAACAGCCTACCTACTTCTGGAACTATCCCGTTATATAATATTATCACTAGCAACAGATTCACTCCACTTGATCAGACTAATAATATTCCTGAAGATCCTTCGCCTCAAGATGCTGATATTAATCCTTCTCTTCCACAAATCGAAAAAATACCCCCTATTTTGATTCACAACCCTCCTGCTCACAGGAAACTCCTCAAAATAATTAAAGATCTACTAAAACATCAAAACTTCACCACTATAGTGAAAGGATCCTACACGAAATTTGTAAATTCCGTTGATTATTTCACCTTGCTCCGAAAAAACATATCAACTAAAGGCATATCCTATCATACCTCCCGAGATCCAATCAAAGCTACCATCTCAGTAGTACTCAGAAACGTTCCAACATCTTACTCAGAAGAAGAAATACTTCAGAAATTAGTAGCAAAAAAGTAGCCTGTAATAACAGTTACACGATTAATAAACAGAGAACGCAAACCATGACCATTATGTGCAGTAACTCTCGCCAAAACCAACTAAGGAATGGTAATCTACACTTTAAAGGAACTTTTTAATGCTGTCATTACAATAGAAGAGCGTCGACATAGACCTGGTCCAGTTCAGTGTCGGCAATGTCAAAGCTGCGGGCATTCTAAAAATACTGTGGTTTTCTACCGCGCTGTGGAAAATGTGCGGGTCAACACGCTACTGTCGAGTGCACCAACGAAGAAACACAATGTGTAATCTGTGAAAAGCCACTTCGGGCTCCCCCCGTGAATATCAGGTTTACCAGAATATTCTATGCAGAAAACTACTTCCCTCCAAGTCGCGTTACCAACCTCCAAGCATGCCTCCAACAGTTCTGTCCACTCAATCTTTCACTCCCCCAAACCCCTTCACCGCCCCTTTTGCCTTCCTCACCACTTTAAGACCTCAGATAAAGACCCCCGTACATTTCTCCTCTCGCCGCACTATACCCAGACCGATCGAACCAAGACCACAATTCCCATATCAATCGACCTTGTACTCAGATTTCCAAAAACATTCAACATTCCCATTCCATTCCCATTTCATTCTTACTCTCAAATAATTTCACAAATTGTTTCCCAACAATTTGAAATATTCCTTTTGAAACTTTTAAATGAAAATATCCCCGTTCTTACCTATTCATTTCTCCAATCTCTGAAATTCTGATATCTCAAATTTATCTCTAAAAATAACCCCCGTCATTCAATCCGCCTAATATCTCGAAATGCAAATGGCACACGAACCAATGTTCACATACTCGCACATTTTCTCCATAGTAATATCGATATAACTTGCATCTAAGAAACCCACCTGAGTCCCTCTATTAACATTTTATTTCCTGGATATACGTTGTATAGATTCGACCGTCAACAAAACCATAGCAGTGATGATGTCGCCCTTTTTACGAAAAATACTATCTCCCATTATTAACTCCCTTAATACGCAAACCCCACGTTTGAAAATATAAGCGTTGCAATATAGAAAACTGGACAATCCTACCTCATCGTGATCTCAGTGTATAATCCCCCAATATTCCTTACAAAACAGGTGAAATCGATCCGCTGTTTTTATCAAATAAACATACAATTGTTGTTGGGGACTTGAAATGCCAAGATTACAGAATGGGGTAACTGATTCAATTCTCCTGCCGGCATCGTTTTTTTCGCAGATCTTGAAAGGTTAAATCTAACAGGGCGTGCTCCTGATTCTCCCAGCTATTTTCCCTACCAATCTGCAATTCAAGCAGACATTCTCGACTTCGGTATCTCTAGCAACATTAGCTCTAATATTATGGTAGAGCCACACATCGCTATTCCTTGTGGCAATCGACCTCTTCTTTTCTCCTGAAATACTTCATTTAAAAAAAATCGCTCAGCCCAGCTCTACTACCTACAAAAAGTCAACTGTCCTCACTTTCAGATCCTGATTTCCCGCATTCTGCCACCACTTCTATCGCTGAAAAATTCACAAGAAATTGAGAGCCATTGATTCCCTCACCCACACCATTCTCGATAGTTTAGACCTAACAGCTCCCCCAATACATCAATCCACTACCTGCTATTCCACCAATTTTACAGAGATTATTGTATCACAAAAGATACGTACGTTATCACTGGCAAAAATATCGATCCCCCTTTCTAAAAGCATACCTAAACATACTCACTAAAATAGTAAGACATCTTTTGGCAATATCTAACGCCCAATACCTTCACTTACAAGCTCAAACCGCCAACCAAACCGATCTTACGCTGTGGAACCGATCACTCGCCGTCTCTTGCGCAAACCAACCCTCCCTAATAACCGCAACCAAACCATACCCTCCCTAATAACCGCAGCATCCGTAGCAATTACACCTCTTGATAAAATCGAAGTACTAGGTGAATACAGTGCCGCAACATTCACTCCCCATCCTTCAGAAACCCCCTTCATGATCATTTACTCGAAGAAATTCGCCGAACTAGAAGAACAGTCCCAAGATGCCCAAAATTCATAACTCACACCGAAATTGTGAATATTTTATCCGTCGCTACCCCAAAAGTTTTCAGTGGTCACGACTTAATTCCAACATACATAATTAAACGCCTTCCATTCACAGTCATTTTACATATAACATCGATATTCAATACATCTCTTCGTCTGTCATACTGTCCTCGCAAATGGAAAACGCTCGTATTCCCATTCTCTCTCGTCAAAAACGACGCGTCAAGTTATCCTCCAATTAGTCTTCTGCCCTCCTTAGGAAAACTGTTTGAAAAATGTATTTTCACCCGATTACTCTCCCATCTCAGTTCAGTCGAAGCCATACCTCCGCACCAATTCGGCTTTCAACCACTACTTTCCTCAAATCACCAAATATTAAGACTAACCGAGGATATACGAGGCTTTCATGAAAAGAAACACTAAGTCGCAATCTTCCTCGATGTAGCTAAAGCTTTTGACTCCGTCTGGCATCCTGGACTGTTATACAAACTTATTCAAATCGGACCGCCCCCCACACACTACCTTATTCACATCATCAAAAGCTCCCTTGCAGATCCCACTTTTTCAGTCCGCCTTCTTGGACCTCTTTCATTATCTTTTCCCATAAAATCAGGAGTACCCCAAGGATCTGTTCACTCTCCCAAAATATTTAATATTTATATCGCATCCACCCCTCATACCTCCATTGCACTATTAGCTGATGATACCGCAATATATTTCTCAAACCGTAATATTGACACCGCACAAGAAGACCTGCAACACCACCTCTCCCAGTTCTCCGACTAGGACAAGAAATGGCATATCCGGATAAACCAAAATCTACGCGTTCCGTAGATAAAATAATCCTCCCACTCTCAAGTATCAAGGATAAAATATAACTTGGCTCCCAAGCAACAAGCCAGTCAAATATCTGGGAGTCCTTTTTGATAGGAGGCTCACTTGGAAATCAAATATTTTTCACAGAATAACCCTGGCAACCCGCAGAACCCACCAATTACATTCCATACTCAACAAGTCATCACCCTTGCGACTCCATGTATCACCTATACCAATCAATGATCCCGTCCAATTTTATCCTACTCTTCTCCTATTTGGGCCTCAGTCGGCAAATCGAACATCCAAAAAATGCAGATTTTCCAAAACAAATTCCTCCGAACCGTTCCTAAAACTCCATGGTTGTACCTAACTCCCAGTTACATATCGAACTCGGCATTACTCCGATATCTGTCCATTTCTCTCTCCTATCTTCTCGATTCCATCCCACAATTGCCCAGATTCCCTCAGCCGTACATTTCAAAATTGGAAAACAAAATCCTCACCACAATAGACTAAAGTGGAAACTACCGCGACAGCTCTTTGACTCTCACTGATTATCATGTACCCGATGTGGCTCTGCACATAATTTTTCCAATGTATTCATGTCAATATTTTTTCTTAAAGAATGCTAAAATATTTGAATGTACTCTCATTGCATCGTACTCGGGTGCTGAGGGCCTTGAGCCTAATAAATAAATTAAAGGAAAATAATTTTTTTTTTAATTTTAAAATGTTGTGATATTTTGGAATGTACTTTAAATATTCCTTTTAATTTTAATTTTACAATTGATTATCCAGTTATTGATAATAAAATGTACACTACCTTCAAAGTTTTCTTTACACTTAAAAAAAGTAAATTAATTCATTATTAACTACAAACATTAATGGGTAAAATGAAGTAAATTTAATATGAATCAGTTTCAGAACCCTAACATTCTATTCCATACCTATACATCATTTAATTCAATAGATTTATCGGTATATCTGTCTAGATTCGTCATTTAGCTATCTGTGCGACTGCCCGACAGCCTATCCGCTCGTCGCGTCGATCTGACGCGACCGATTGACCGACCGCCCCGGCGATTCCTTTCATGTTGCATTCCGTCCCGACCCTGCCCCGTATATTCTATAAATTCTCAGATTTACTGCAACACATGTAAGAATCGCATTGATAATATGCAATGTCTGGAACATCACCAGACTACGTTTGGTGTTCTTCTGAAATTATAGGAATTTTTGCTTTTATTGAATTTTAGGGTACTTTCAAGGCAGACGAAGAATTATATTAAGTAACTATTTTGGAGCAGTGAATGAAGCAGGGATTTTCTCAGTGCCCATTGCCTGCTCGACTGGTCGACCGTCCGCTCGGCTGATCCTCCGCCAGGTTAATAAACCTCACTGTGCCGACCACGGATCGTCCGACGCTCCGGATAATCTGACAGCTCTTTCTCTTCGGGTTTTCTCTTCAACAACAGCATAGGTGTAATTCACCGAGGTAAAGGAAAGTACCTCCTGTCTCCGATAGCGGATTGTTCAGTTTCAGTTTGTTTTGGAGATGTAAACATAATTCTAAAAATGTGGAATTTAAGTCCATATTTTCTATTCCGAATGGACATGGTATAAATCGCGTTCTGTTAACTGTTGCATGCTAGATGCTAAATGAAGGTGTTCTTTCTAAAATTCCCAAAGAACGTGGCAGTGGAAATTATCACTTGCCATACACTGGATGCGAAAGAGGAAGTGTATATCAAAGGATTTGTAATGGCAACTGATGCGAACTCATCTTCCCCCAAGTAGATGACTTCAAGTGGGAAAACCTGAAACAATAGAAGTATTGGCCAATGCTGTGTGGGTTTGGCTAATGAAATCTGTCGTGGGAATACTGGTATGGGGTTGTTGACATTCATGGATGAAAGTGAAAGCCGGCTCTCTTAATAAATTTAAGTCGACAAACATGACTTTCATTATTTCATCGACAATATAGGCGCGCCAAAATGCACCCTTGGTCAAGACCGTTGTTAAAAGGAAACGCCGTTCACAAAGCAGACGGAATTAGTGATGACGAGACTTTCGCACCTGAAGAAAACAAAAATGAGGAAAAAAATGGCGGCCAGGGAAACGAAAACACTGTTGAAGTGTTTTCGTTGAGAAGTATTGCATGTTCATGCCTTTCTGTGTTCTAAACCTAACCTCTAGAGAAAACACTGCAAAAGCTCACAAACCAAGCAGTAGAACAAAATGTCAATTTTGTTAATGGTCGTGTAAAATTATGTAATTTTCACATATGTACGTATATTATATCGATAAACATAAAAATATTTTAATTAGCAAAATTCAATTTATTTAATTATTTATTTATTTGTCGTATAATCCGAATTTTCTAACAATGCTATCTATTTTCTAATCCCATTACAAGTCGAATTATCGGGATTGTTTTATTTTATTATTCTGCAAATAAATTACGGAAAATAAAATTTAGAAAGTTAATTGATAGTTTTGCCAGTAATGTTTCTTTAGAAACAACTTTTCCGACTTCGCATCATCATAGTCTTCTATGTGTGAAATATAAAAAGTACTGTAAAGTGTGATACGATCAAACTCACTTCAAAATAAATGGAGACAAAAATACTTGTAATAAAGAGCCATGAAGTTACTTTAACTAATAAGAGGTACTGGAAAAAGATTTCTTGAGAAAAAATTGTGACATCCCAACACTACTTATTCTCTTGTGATGCAGCAATACGTTTAGGTAATGGAAATGCATATCGTGTCCGACAGAAAAGAAACATAGGATATTTTTGCGCATTGCTTCGAAAAAAATGAAAGTAAAAGTGACAAGAAAAGTGGACAAACTGGAGAGACTTGCAGGAGAGCAGCACATACCGCTGCAAATAAATTGAGTACACGTTACTAGCACGCTAATAGAATTACGAGAAGTACTCAGTGACGATGAATTCCTCAGAGCTGTTGGCGTCCGTGTTCGTTAGGTGCAATCACTACAAGTTGATACTTTTCCAAATTCCCTTCGTATCATGCGCTCTTTTATTGCGACACAGCCATTATAGCAGCGAATTAGCTTCGAGTGTTTATTCATTGCACTCCCGCAGATTTATTGAAAGTGCAGACTCGAGCGCACAGAGTTCCTCCGACTGAAATACAAATGTACTGGCGAATAATTCCCGCGTTCAATTTGCGAACGCACCTTGTTCGCACGCCGGCGCGTCCACACGAGGCAGAGCGTCAACCGATAGGCCGAAGCGGGGATAAGCCTCCGCGCCCGCCGTCGCATTTGCGCTGGCCAAGTTAAAAGACCTCGCGTCTCGGCCGCACAGCCTTAAAGAATTAGGACCTGAAAAACTTGCCCGCTGCGGACCGGGCCGCGCCGGGTTCGAACCCGGAGCTGGTCGCGTCGGAGGCCGTGGGTCGCTGCCAAACCGCCGCCGCCGCCGCCGCCGCCACCGCTTCGCCGGGCGACGGAACGGGACGGGCCGGGCGGCGGCGGCGGCGGCGGACCAGACGTCCAGACGGAGGGCCCGGCGGCGCGTCTGGGCGCGCCCCGCCCCTCCCCGCCCCGCCCCGCCCCCTCCGCTGCCCCCGCGCGCAGCCGCGGCGCCATCCGCCACACGACCCTGCTCCTCGCAAATTGTTTTGTTCGCCCATTTCCTCTTTTGGGCGAGGTTTATTTCAACCTCCTTCACTTTCTCTATTGGCGCATATTTCTCGCATTCGTTTCCTAAACCTTTCGCTTAATTTCGTATTCTTGAATATGTCTCGCGATCTCATTCAGTCATTTTTCTCTTCAAAATTCATATTTTAGTAATACATTTTTTGTGAACTCACTCTCCCGCTCATAAACTCATACTGATACGACATAATCATCACTTATTACAAGACCCTAAATAAGACGACTGACATGTAATGGGCGTTAATCTCTTTAAATCATGACATTTTCGTGCCCAAAGTCATACAAGTGAAGGGAATAGTATAATTAGTATTTTTATGGTCCGTATTTTAAAAGAATTTGCAAGTTGAAAAGAAAAAGAGAAAGAAAAATTAATAACACTTGGGTATCTTCATTGAGAATAAAGAACTGACATATTTTAGAAAAAAAATGTCTTTCGTTTACTGTGATCCGTAATTTATGGCACAGGAACTGCATCTTTTAATGCAAGTACAGAGGGCAGGCGAGGGATAGTATTTGAATATCCTTCTGCTATTTATATTCATGTATAAGACAATAAATTCAAGTCAATGGAAACGCTTAGTAGAACCTCCTGCTCACCGTACCTATGGTACTTACTACTTAAATACCTATGGTACTTATCACATCATGTTCATTTTAAGGGTAATATCCTTTGATCGAAATATTCTGTGCTCCAATTAGAGAAGAATTCAAAGTGTGAAAAACATTAATTATTCTTCAAATCAATCTAAATACAATCCTTCTGCAATGATCAATTAGGATAATTTGATTTATTTAATTTTATTTTACTAGAATACTTTGGAATTTAGCCACTAATGAAACTATTTTCAATGTAGCACAACGTTTAGACTTGCTAAAGGATATTTAAAAGAGATAAAATATATTGGCATTATTTGATTTGTTTAAAATAGCCAATGTTTGTGTAATTTCAGCTTTCGAAGATGTCGATTAAAAATTGTCAGAATTCTGACAACTTCAATTTTGGCATTTCAAATTTAGTGTCCTTTCTCTTAATGTGAATATAAATTAATGGGAAACTCATACATGATGCTATGAATCTACCCTCCAATACCAGAGAGTGGTGTTTTGTCGCCTCTTAATTAATAGATGAGTTTTAAAACAGTTCAAGTAAGAGTGCTATCATCAAATTGCGATCAGTACTACACTAAATCTATCCACACTATACCAGAGACGCTCCGCTACGCACTACCTGAGTTGGCGACGAGACTTCGCGATTTACATACATCGACCGTGGGTCTGTAAAATCCATTATTTCCAACACATTTGTATGTCAAAGTACTTCTTCAGAATACACAAGACACCTCGCTCTCAAAATATTTACTTTAGCTAACACATTGTGGCGATCACCAATTTGCCCAGATGAAGTCCGAAATTATCTGTTCATAGTAGTCATTCACACAGCTTTATCCACATCGTCTAACTAATGTGCGAATTAACCGGCTACTAACAGACATGTTTTGGAGCTTTTCCGTGTCTTATATTTAAAGTATAATATAAATGAAAATAGTATTAATAATTTTTCGACAAAAATTTGCCTTTCAAGGGTATGAGCGATTATAATAACTTAATCGAAAACGAGGAGAAACTTTAAAGGTAACCTCTAAACATGCTACTGACACATATAAGTATTTTATTGTAATTTTTGGGAGTCATAATGATCTTCAAAACTATACGAATAAATAAAACTTTATTTATTCGCATAAGAACGTCAACAACACCGAATCAGAATTTCCACAATTTTAAAACTATACAACAGTTATAAATGGAAAATAATACATTCAACTTTGTACTATAAATAAAAAGATGCAGAGGGAGAAGATAACTAAGGAGGATGCAAATGATCTTTTAAGTAATGTTATTTAGTTCCCGGAAAAGGATTGACTATTTTTCCAAGTTGTAAAGAAGTATATGAAGGAGAAGGAAGAAAAGCATAAAATTGATCTGAAAGTTGAAGGATCCAAGATTTTAAAGGAAGAATATTAAGCTTAGTAAAATTCGATCATTTCTAATGAGCTAAGTTACTTTTAAAATTATTCTTAAATATTTATTTTGTATAACCTTTAGTTTGTGAATATGAGATTTTGCTGCACCCCCCCCCCATGTTGACGAAGGGCGAATTATATATCAATATCTATACTCTATACTAATATGTGAAGACAGAAGAACGTTGTCTTACAGCGTGGTAATCTCTGAATCTACTGAACCAGTGCCGATTAAACTTCGTGTTCTAACTTCCTTTAAAGGTCTAGAGTAGTAGAAGCTAAGATTTACCGATAAACCGTAATGTATTTACAAAATAATTACTTTTCTGGATATTTATCGCCTAGCTTTACATCACAGATTCAAGAGTGCATCAATGTCAAGAGTTTAGCTGCGCACCACCAGAGGATGACGTCTGAGATCTACCACTGATTTCATCAATGTCCTGAATTATTACTAAATTCATTAAGGGCTGAATAAGGCTATGTAATGTCCCTGTGTGAACGTTGGATTTTTGTTTGTTCGGATCCTTTATGGAACATTTGAAAGAAAGCCGTAAACAAATTAGAAAAGAATGTCAGTGTTCATGCATTGTCATGAACTCGCTCCTAACGTCGCTCGTTTCAAAACATGTATTCATGCAATAAAGCTAAACATTATAAACTAATTGCATAAACTACTATTACTTAAGCAAATAAGCTTTATAAAACATGTTGCTAGCACATAGGTCTTTAAACACACACACACACATATATTATATATATATATATATATATATATATATATATATATATATATATATATATATATATATGCAATTACGGCAATTACGTTTCAGCATAGTTATTTTCATTTTTATGATTGTAATTCATCAATTACATTATGACATCTATATGTAATACTCCAGATCATCTACTAACGTACCCGTGCGAGAATTCTCGCATATTATACTCCCCTTAAAAAAGTAATTCCCTTAAAGGTCGCGAGTTGGCGGGAAATTTCCAATATTTCTTTATGAATACGATAGAAAAAAATATAAAAAAGAGTTGGTTTTACAATGTGGCAATTTATTGAAAGTATTGGTATAATATATAAAACTCCACACAAAGAATAAGCGTGAGTCTACAAGTATTTTATTTTGTAGTTTCGATTTGTTTCTTGTTTTTAATTGTAAAACGAGGAACGTTTGGGAGCTGAAACTCCCAAAAAGAAAAATGTAAACTTTTTAGTGGGAAAGTGGGTAAGCCGGAAATTTCCAAATAGGGGCAAGACAAGACAGCGCTTGCTGAGCGGGGCGGAGTGAAGCAATAGGATACAATCGGGTAGATGTAGGCAACGCCGCAGGGCATGAATAAATGGAATTCCTCTTCCTGGCTAATAGTTTACAGTAATAAATGCCCGGCAACGCCGGGTACTTTAGCTAGTTATAAAATAAGGGTCAAGCACGTGTGAGCGAGGATCGCAACCCTTGAACAATACATAGAAGTATTATTACACATTTTTTCTTGAAGTTTGTTAAACGCTGTCGTTTATAAACATTTTTTGGTATTAGAGAGTAGCTTGCCGACCTGGATGGCCGAGGTGGCTAAGAGCGAGTACCGACTCAGCGCTTCGGTCCGAAGGGTCGCGGGTTCGAGTTCCGCCTTGGGCATGGTTGTTTGTCCCTTGACTTTGTATGTATGTGTTGTCGCGGAGGGCCTCGCGTTCTGCTGACCCCAGATCAGAGGAGCCCGCAAATGTGTTCGTCTAGTGTATGGTCGAATATGCGTTCCATCGGGACGTAAAGGGTAACCGGCTGTTGGCTGGATAAAAGCCCTAGAAAAAAAAGAGAGTAGTTTAATTTTATAATTGTGCATCAACGTTGCTGGATAGCTTACGAACTCTTGCGACAAATCGTCATACTGTTGGATACTGTTGGATTGCCGATCTGATTGGATGTTTTAATTTCAATTCCTTTATAAATACAATTTAAAATACAACTTATGTGAAAATTCATTGTGCATATTGCACTCTTTCAGAAAACGATAAAATTGCACATATGACGGTCACGTCCTTTGACGAAGTCTGAACTCAACTGAACGTCCACACGATAGTCTCATATTCTAGACACAATTATTCAACCGTGCCTGTTATTTACTACAGAGTAACTGCCTTTTTGGGGGTGAAGAGGTGAGTACGGGTCAGTACTGGGGTCAATTCAGCATTTCATTAGGACAACTTGCTCCTTCCATCTACATTTAACAACAGGAAGGAAAATGAATATCTGCTAGTTCGTTGAAGTTTCTTTTTTGTAGTTAGGAAAATAAATTATGGTTCTTAGTAACTGAGATACGTTTTTCTGTTAATAAAAAATATATCAGATCCGTAATTAACTTCCTTTAATTCAGCAATGGACCAAAACAGAGATGAAAACTATGTGACGTTTACTAGCATCATTACAAATCTTGGGAAAGGCTGTTCCAAAATGCAAAACATTTTTAACCAGATATCCTAGCGAAGGAGGCTCAGGACATCAACTGATGTCTCTACAGTGTCTGAGTGGGAGTTCTAGGGTCTCCTAGGGTTCGAGCGCCGGCTGTCGCAGGATTTTCGACACTACGCTTTCAGCTAGGTCGAATTCTGTCACTGTGTGCAAGAGAATTCTAGCGACCGGCTGCTCTGGTCGGTAGTTTTCCGTGGTTACTCCCAATGCCGGAGCAGTACCCTAACAAACGCGTCATGGGCTGCGCGCAATCTTTCCTTCCTCTTCCTTGTCCTATCCTCACGCGTCACTTGCACACACTTACACTTGCACTAACCCTCCCACACACGTCGGGAGGTCTGAACTTGTAAAGGCTAGGGCGCTGCCACGCTGGTGGGAGATACCTGGTTGAGGGAAAATTCCCGCAAGGCGACGTAGTCGGGAACTGGATCTCGCCGTACGCGATCAAACAGATCCACTACACTTAAGCTTCATCCACTGCTCTGACGTGTGTAATTTGTTTCAGGGATTATCGATAAAGCCTAATAAATTATGACGATTTGTCGGAGTATTCACTGCGTTTCGTGTGTCTGGTCGCGGCCGAATGGCACAGGAAGTCGCTATGGAATACTGAATGATGTTCCCCTCCTCTTGGGAATGAAGCTAGGTTTATGGAGAATGCCGCAGACGGAGGGATGGAAATTAACACTGAACTGCTCTCGAGCACTATCGAGTGATAATGGGTTTAGTATCGACTCTGTATGGCGTATACTCAATTCCAAAGGTGTCCTTAAGACGATAACTTGCTGGAAATTCTTCTTCACTCCAAGAATTAGTCTCTGACTTGTTCCGGCTTCTAAGAATCCCATTTCCTCAACGGTGTGCCTCGGTCTCATCTATACTGCACCCTACACATAAATGTACGGAAATGCATTGGAATTGTGTGTGTTCCATTCTTTCATGTCTGTAAAACAGTGTGCAGTCAAAATGTCTTTAAAATTATTGCCTGTAAAATAGTACTTTGTCATTGATTACTTGAACATTCAATTTTACTTTTATTTCTTCATTTCTGATTCTATCTAGATTGGTACATCTTTCTACAGATCTCACAAATTTCATTTCTGCATATTGTAACTCTTGCTTGTCTGTCTGTCTGTCTGTCTGTCTGTCTGTCTGTCTGTCTGTCTGTCTGTCTGTCTGTCTATCTGTCTGTCTGTCTGTCTGTCTGTCTGTCTGTCTGTCTGTCTGTCTGTCTGTCTGTCTGTCTGTCTGTCTGTCTCTCTCTCTCTGAGTCCAACATTCTCTTCCAAACAATAGAGAAAGTACGTCCATTGCTTTAAATATTGTCATTAATATTTCTCGGTGTTTTTTGCCTTTAATAGTTTGTCTGATCATTCAGGTATTTTCAGGAACTTTTGGATTTGTTGCTAAACATTTTACCATTAAACTATTGAACATCGTCACTCGTCGTTCCTAGTTAATAGTTTTGAATTATTCATTTAATACACGCGGTTTTATAATTATTGCTTTAGAGCAATTCAAATGATTGAAGTGCGGCCCCCCGATGATTAAATATCTCGAGAAGTTTGCTGTGAGACACTCCTTACGTCCCACTTACGTTGGGGTACGTCAACAGCTGCACTCGTACTACGAAAACAAATGATTACGTTAAATCTTCTAAGAAGCGACTTAAAACGCCAACAACTCTTTCCCGCCGGTGCCATCAAGGAATATTATTGGTCAAATAAATTTGTTACGGATTGCTCAAAATACAAAATGTGCAAAAATTAGTACGTTCATTTCTTCACGCATCTTAGCAGTTATTTATTGAGGTTAAGGCAGCATTCTCTCTTTCGACGTGTTGCCGCAATCGTGGTGGGGTCGGTCATCGGTGCCCCCTCGCTTTAGCGGAGGAGCGTCGCGGGGTGGCGGGGCGCCCGGTTCGACTCCCGCGCGCCGCTCTCGGCCGCCCCGCGGGGCACGGGTCGCGACGACGCAGAGGGGCGGGGCGGCCTGCTGGTTATGCACCCAGAATATCCCGAGTCAGCACATTGCAGGCGGGCTCCGGGCCGGGAATCGATCTCGCTACCCTGACGGCGGCAGCCGCGGCGGCGGCGGCAGCAGCGGCGTTGCCAATTCGCCGTCTTGTTGACGACTTGGGCCGCTCGTTCCCCGCGCGGGCTCCGCAAGCCCTTCGCGGGCGCGGCCCGCGGGCTCCGCCTGCCCGCCGCCCCGGCCCGCCACGGCCCGCCCCGGCCGCCCACCGACGCCCGCCCGGCGACTCATTTGCGCCTAAGCCACTCGGCCTTCGTGACATTCGAAGGTCCAGCGGAGGGGATTATATCCAGTCGCACGTGCAAAACCCAAGGATGCGTGATAAAACCCTAAGGAAAACGCGAGTGTATTAATTGTGCATAATAGAAATGACGAGGGCCCAAATTACCTATCGTGACTGATGCCGATTAAGTTTGGTAGGTCGTTACGTTGAAACCTACTGTAGAGTGACCAACAAAATAACCTTTCAAAGTAAATGTAAGGAACTGTCTATTTGTATTTTGAGGGCTTTTCTCTTTTTCCCATACTACTTCCAAAGCATAGAGGAAATATAGTGATGCTGCAGAAAACGGCTATTCTCGACAGGAAAACTCGTATTGTGGATCCCTCATACAGAAAAAATGTATAATTCTTTCTCCTGCATACAGTAAATAAATTCCTCTAATGTGTTGTGCCTGTGAACAACACTAGCGGCTATACCATACGTAAGATTTTCACCAAAATTTATATTCCCGTTTCACCTGACTAATATCACGGCTCCTTGAATTTAAAATAGATTTTTATTTTATTTTTAGTTGTCCTTTTCACAAAGATTCAGCATTTTCCGAATATACTTAAAAATGGCTCCACATTTTTACTTTCTCGTATAAAAACGTATAAACAGAATAATTTACATCGTAAAAAGAAAGTAACGTAATGCTGCGGAAAATCGATTTCGAGATTTCCACGAAAATACACGTTTTGGGGTACCCTGATAACGAAAAACTGTTTTTTTTAAACGTCCGTCCGTCTGTGAACACTACTACTGCCTAAACCATACGTACGATCTTTTCCAAATTGAAGAAACCTCTGTCCATCTGGCTCTGGTTGATGCTTTGAAATTTTGAAAACAATTCTTTAAAACTTCGGTGTATTGTAGTACATAAAGTTCCCCGGACATTTTCAAAATTTTCTCAAAAACGGCTTATATTTTTTTCTTTTAAATTTATTGTGTGAATAGAGTAAAATACACTTATAAAAATTGCATCGAATTTTACGGTTAACTTTGAATTTTCGAAAATTGCAAAATTTGAATTTTTTCGGCGTCTTCTTACAACTATAATATTGAAGATAGAGGGTTTCCTTTCAATTAAAATTTGTTGTGGATAATTAGTTCTTTCATTAAGGTCTTCAATTTTTTCTTGAAAATTTTAGTAGTTTTTGTGCAATAGTGTGAGCAATATTTGCAATTTAAAAAAATACAAATACAAGATTTTCTTCAAAGCGGCTTCAATTTTTTGCTTTAAATGTTTGGTAGGGATAGTGCTAAATGCAGTATGTATGATTACATAAACGCCATATAGCTCTATTCTTTTCTTTTTTCAAAACACAAAAATGTATTTTTTGATTATCTCTCGCGTCGTTAATATTTACACTAGCAGCAATTTGTTCACATTATTCTATTTATGGGGATGGGTTCTTTTCTTTTTTCAACATTTTCAAAAAATTAATTTTTTTGTAGTGTCTCACGCCACTCATACTAACATTAAAGGTAATTGTTCACATTGTTGTATATAAATACAACAATGTCAAATACAATTTCTCGAAAACTCAACAGTTTTTTGTGAAAATGATCTCAAAATTCCGCGGTTTCAGAAACGCTCAGACACCATTTTCTCAAAAATGGCTTCAGATTGTTGCCTGAAATGTTTTCAATGCATAGTGTTAATTGCATTCTTTAATAGAACGTTATGTTCATTTTGGCGTATACTTTTGTGTTTTCAAAAATTACAGAAATGTAATTTCTTTGAAATATTTCTCACTCCGTTAATATGTACAGTCCCAGCTGTTTGTAAACCTTATTGCACTAGGGAGTGAAAGTGCTTCAAATGATTCAAATGAAGTTGATCAAAAACTATAATAATTTCTGTGAGAAAGAGCTTTTAATTTTTCATTGACAGTAACGCTTAAACGTCATTTTCTTAGAAAAGACACAACAATTTTTCAATTAAAATTGCTATTTAGGTCGAGGTTTTTTTTTTTACTCCCTTTTAAGTAAGTATTCTAAGAAAGTAATATTTCTATTCCACTATTCGGAAACCGAAAAATTGGGGAAAGTTAAAAAAAAGTTACTGGGTGGCGGTAGATAGTAACTGGCAAGAGAATGGGGCAGAACCGTGAAGCCAGTCCACAAGAAGGAAATTGGAAAACATTACTACGAGAAAGTCTGTGCCATTCAGTAGCACGTTTAAAATCGCGAACGTTACGCGCCCTTGGAGTGACAGCGTGGTAGCTTTCTTTGAGGCGGTCTCCGATTTGATTTACGGCCACGGCAGCATCGAAGCTTCGGGTCTCTAACACAAATGATCTTTTTCTCTATACTGAGCGACGAAAGAAAGATCAGAGAGGCCAAATAAGCTTGGTACGGTAATGAGAATGCGTCATGCTTGCCACTTGTCCTGATCTCCTGGCGTGGATAATAAATAATAACAAGACCCAGCTCTTGGAACACCGCTAGTCAGATGCATTCGACCCCAAATGCCAAATACATACGTAGATAGAACAGTTGCAAGTAATGTGCTGTTGTAGTCCCATTGGCTTTTGTGGTCGTTGTGTGTGGGCGTGGCAGTTGGACGAGCGCCCTCCGAGGCTGGGAAGGGCTGGGGCGCGGCCGCGCCGCTCCGCGCCGCCTCGCCGCGCGACGCAGCCGCCAGGGCAGCGGCGCGAAGCCAGCGGCGCGCGGCCCAGCGCATTTACGCCTAACTTTACTACGCCACATTTGGGGAGGCGCAACTGGTGGAGGCGAATTTCGGCAATGAGCCACATAAAATAAACGACTTCAGTGGGAGAATGAAGTTTTAAAATCGCCATTACAAACCGGTTTGTCCGCCGAAAAGCTCTCGTTACTTTCAGACAACTTTGTTTGTTTGTTTGTTTGTTTTTTTTTTGCAAACTCGGAAGAAAGAAAAATAACATTCAAATCCTTTGGATATTTTAGTTATTTTTTATTCACAAATAATGAAAAAATGATTGATTTATTTGCTATATAAACAACTTTATTGTATTACTGTAACTTTCATTTTCGGAGGAAAAATTGTGTCAGAAGCACGAGCTGCTTCTATCCTTTCAAAATTGCGTTTTAATGAAATGAATACTAACAAATAATAATAATAATAATAATAATAATAATAATAATAATAATAATAATAATAATAATAATAATAATAATAATAATAATAATAATAATAATGGCCGAATGTGAGGCGTAAGAACACATGTCCTCCCAAGAGTCTCGGGCTTGTTCCTCAACATTTGTGTGAGAACTTCGCTAAACTTTCTATTCATTCCAAAGACAAGACATTACTTTATTTGGAACAGCCCACATTTCGCGCAAAGTATTGTAGAGGCACCGACAGTCTCTAGATGTGCTCCTTAGGAAGCTGGTAGCATCCTGGAGAAGATTCTATATGTAAGCGACTCATAACATCTTTAAGTCTTGAATAATAATAATAATAATAATAATAATAATAATAATAATAATAATAATAATAATAATAATGTCAAAATGTAGTTAAAATATTTTACTGTTAAGAAGTAATAATGTCATAAAACTACTTATTTGAACTATTCGTTTTGCTTTCTAATGTCATTTAACATTACTCCACAACATCACATCTTTGATTCCGACTGCGGCACATATTTGATGTCTTAAAAGATAGACGAGATACAGAAACGTAGTTATTGTAAAGAGTAATTTTTACTTGTCATGTCATTACGAAAGAGATCTAAGAGACACAATTGAGGCGCTCAGGATAATAATGGAAGATCCCAACCGACCTTGCATTTTCAGTTAGAAGCATAACGGCAAACTCCTCCTCATAACATCTTTAATCTACATAACATTTTTAGCATACCTATAGAATGCTGATATATCAAATGAACTGGGATATAATAAAACCCTCAAATTCCACCTTCAAAAATTTGTCCGGAGTGAAAGTGAACGTGAACGAAAACAGGAAATGTCATTTTTCTCGAAACGAACTTCGGTTGGAATCTGCCGTTATAATTCTGAGAGCCTCAACTGTGTCGGCGTTCCGAAAAAAGTTTTGTGCTGTAATGAGAGCTTGTTTCGTGTATGGAAGAAGAGGGTGAAGGTACTTAGCTGTTACGCGTCAATTTTAAATTCATTTTAATTACTTTAATAATACACTCACTGATAATGAATTTAATAATACACTCATTAATAATAAAATTAACTATACAATTTATTTCAAACATGAACTTTAGTTACAATGCATTTTTCGAAATATTAATACGAACAGAGGTGTCATTTACCAAGCGTCTTGGAATTAGAATATCTTTTGATCTTTAAAGATATTCCTAAACCACATTAAAGGTTCTTTTTGAGTAAGATTTTTTCATTGTTCCTCTCTACGTTATAAGACATTTTTATTTTTTTAACTTCCTCGCTTGACCGTCAACGTTTTCGAGTAGTTTTAAACTTTGTATAATATTAAGTACATAATATCATATGTAAATGAATTGAATTCTATATTTCATCCCAAAATGAAAATTGTAATGTATATCTGGACACAATACAAAAAAAATTAATATTAATAATTAAAAATTGGCAAAAGTCAAAATTAATTTAAAATTAGTAAATTAGGCAACTATTTTTTTCATGACGATATAAATGTTTCTTCTGTTAATTATGCTTTTATACAAATAAGATAACCAGTTCGTCCAAGTTGGAAAAAAAAGGATCACGACGGGAAGACGCGGAAAACATTTTGTAAGAAAAGGAAATAGAACTCGTTTTATTTACTTTCTTAATAATACAACTGCAACTGTTGCCCCACAAACCCCCACAAGCTGAATTTTGAGAGAAATCCGGAAGTAATGTAATCGAAGTGCTTTATTCAGTGGTGAGATTTTGATACCAGAAATACGGTGATACGGACGGGTGTTACTCGCTTCGCGTTTTTCAAATGATTTGTCGTGTTTGACAAGTAAAATTCTCGCCGTCGTTTGCCATAAAGGCACGAAAACGTGACCTGCGAGATGGAAGGTGCGGGCAGCGGGTCGAGCTCGAAGTAGGTCGCTGAGGGGAGGGGGGCGTGCCACCTGCTGCACGGCCAGACCCTCCTGAGGAGCTCTGGGAGCGATCGGTAACCGCTACGCTTAAAGGCGGCATTCGCCGAGCACCGAGCTACTGCTCGCCCAATCCAGCCAGCGGCGCTAGCCGAATGCGTTTACTACGCTCCGTGAAGTCACGAAGGTTAAGCGCATTCGAGACTCGCGGGTTCGTGGTTGGGTGACCGGCCAGGAACCCCGGGACCTGACGTCGTCGAGCCCCTGGCCGAAGGGATAAAAGGCACTGACTGACTGCGACGTGACGAGACTTGACAAATATTAAAAAAAGTAAAAAGCTCTTTAATGGAGGATTACTCCCCAATGCTAAAGCGCTCAACGCGCCTTAAGGGGGCTTGGAGACGCGTTGCGTCAAGGTGGAGACGCAACAAATTAAGAAAAAAAAATCCCGAACAGCTGCTATGTTCGGCGAATGTTCGCTTCCTTGGATGTGTCCAAAAGACCGACACGCGGTGGGTAGGGCGAACCCCGAATGTTCGTCACTCGGCAAATAGCGAGCAACTCATCCACACTACTGGGGATTCGGCGAGCGGTTGCTCGCTGTTCGCCGAATAACGAACGTGTGGGTATGCCTTTATGTAGAGGCAAAGCAAACCACGACGTGAATGGTTTAGGCAGATATTTTTTCACAGTTTTTGTATTGGGCATTTTGAGAGCATGGGGGGGGGGGCTAGCACGGGAAGCAAATTACTTCACATGAGTCACCCTGGAAGCTTTTAACAGTTTATAAGGTTAGAAATTTATCCACCTTTTGGCGAACTATTTATAACAGCAGTCCTTCTTCAGGCGAAGAGTTAATTTTAATACCATTGTTAATTAAATAGTAATCATATCAATATTTCTCAATGAAGCCAAGCTGATAAAATGTCTTATCAGCTCACAAAGAATTGCATAAAGTGTATTTATTGACTCTATTTATTGTTAATTGTTTTATAATAAACACTATCTTTGAAATTATGGTTAACTGAAGTTTGTTTACTAGTCATTTTACTTTCATGTGATATTATCACTCTAATTGTAGATATAATCCAGTTTATTCATAAGCACCGTTTTCCTCTTTTCGTACGTTTTATTATCTTTGATCTACGTAATATTTTCTCCGGGAATTTCCGAACTGCAGGTGATGCTGTGAAAGAAAGGATCATTGCGTAAATAAATTTGTCTAATTACGGCAAATGAGTTGCAAACTGTCTCTTAGCACTTGTCAGCGACATAAGCGTTATCTTTTTTAATCTTACCCCCAATTTCCTCTCAGTGTCTGTTCTGTGCTCTCGACTTGAATACTTGCCAATTTTACAAAAGTACTTGTTTGTACGACTAGAAAGTATCTGGGACTAAAAGGCAGTATTTCTAGAAAAATAGTTTCTCTGGTATATACCTCATTTATCGATTAAAATAGATGAAACAAAGTTTAAAATAAGATGAAATGCAATGGCTGTAGCATAGTTGAGTAATTATGAGCCAGAGTGAAAACAATCAGAATTAACTGCCTGAATTTCAAGTTCAGGGTAAATACTTTCGATCAACTTCTTCCGAAGGGAAAGAGCAAATCATTTCAGAAAGTGATTTATAATTTGTTTATAAAGAATTTTCTTCTTTATTGACAGAAGATATCTGAATACTGTCCAAATAAAATATACAAAATACCTCTTCACAAGAAAATAACGACAGGTATGAGTTTCTTGGGCTACTGAAAAGAAGCTAGAAAGAGTAATCCACTAAGTTCTTTCTGTCATAATTAACTTTATCAAGTTGTTACTCATTATTTAGATCTATGTTCACAAAACCCAGTATAGAATCATCTTAATATGTAGTGAGATCACGGTATAGTCAGCTTGTTTAAATTTGAGTTACAACTGTCTCATCAGAGTAATGGCTTACCAAAACAGTCACAATATTATCGAATTGGCATGTCCAAGATATATAAAAAAAAAACACCTGCTGAAAAGATCTGTGCTAAAAACGAAGACAAAGAGGATCATCTTCACAGGGGCACTAAATATATGTGCAATATACGACCATTTATATACCGTTTATAATCCAAGGTACTTTATTAAATACATAAAATCGACAGCTAATAGGATTGATGCACTACAATCATGCTGGAAAGGTCCAATTAATCTCTTCTATTCTTGTTCCATTATGAGTCTCGCTCGAGTTTGTCTTGAAAAGAAAACGTCAGGGAACAATACCATGCGCTACATGAATGAAAACATCTGCTATAGCGCATGCGACATAACGCAGAGGTGGAACAAAAAGTGCCTCTTGAAAGGCGGGCGGGCGGGCGTCGCCGGGAGAATGCAGAGGTAGGACCGCCCTGCTTCCTTGGTTTCCGAGCAGCTCGCGCTTGCGGCCGCGCCGCGACTTGAAAGGTGTCTCTTTGGCGCATCCGGCTGCGCAATTATCGTAAGTTGAGAAGCGAATTAATTAGCATTCCTGCTCCGAGAGCGCTACCGAAAAGAAAAGAAAAAAATAAAATAAAAAAAGAACAAAAACGTAACTCGGCCCCGGTGCCGCCTGCAACGCGGCTCAGCCGATATGCATCTGCGCGCTCTAAATGCAGCCTGTCGCGTAATGCATAGGAAGAGGCGCATCTATCTGGTATATTTAACGAAATGTTTTCTTGTAATAGACGGCTGGACAAGAGCAACGGATGCGGTCCGATGTAGACCCGACGCGGTCACTGAAGTATAGTATTTGGTTCAGTGACGACCACAGTTGCTCATAAAAACGATTGTAGACTGGTTTAATGGTAGTATTGATAAAACATCACAAACAAGGTATTTATTGCGAATTACATTTGTTTATTAAATCGCTGTAATTGTTGTTAAGCATTTGGACTCTATCAAAACGTTGTAAATAGGTTGATTCTTCTTTGATTTGTCCAATATTAACTTAATTAGTGACGTTTATTTACCCAAAATAATTGAAATGTGTGTTCACATTTTTTATTTGAATGACTGTGACATTTCCAGTGCTGGAATTTTAACTGAAAGATGCTCTTATATCTTAAGTTCTAAACACCTTAAAACCCTGGTTGGAGAATGATCAAGTAATAACAAACACTGTATTCAATTTAATTTACCTGCGTTAAACTGCATTCCGTGCGAAGTAACTCGAGTTTCTAATATTCCAGTGTTCTTTCAATTTTTAATAACTGTGACTACTAGTTGTTGATAATTAACATATGTTTTCCCAATGTGATGATATTTACGAGTGTCCCTCCAACTTTATTGCGTACTCAAATTGGCAGAATGTAAAAATTGCAACACAGTGGTTCTTTCATATGAAACGTGACTGTGAGTGCCAAGTCGTAAAAACGACGCGTCGAGCAAGAGCTCAAGCGTTCGGGGTCGTTTTTCCTGCTTCTTCGCACGTCTCAAATTTGCATGTATTGCAGCCAGATGTCTGGTATTTCAAATGTTCTTTGTTCCAGTAGTAATGCAAGAATGTGAGCGAAATAATTGTAAAACGCGCTTTTCACATTCTCGGTTTTTTTGTATTTTCAATGTATTTTCAATAGATTTCAAGGTATCTAGAAATCAAAGTATTTTGAATAGACAATTTTCTTTCTCACTCCGCAATGAAGACGCACCACATTTTTCTCACGAGAAATCATAATTGGATAATTTCTTAAATCATAATTGGATAACAACCTAACCGAAATGCCACATGAGGAAATTTTGATGAAATACTTCAATATTTCACGTATTTTATTACACTACATTACTTGCATTCCACTAAAATAATATAAATTAATAAGAAAGGGACCGACTGTGTTTATCTGTAATCTTCGCAAAGCCTCTGACTGGGAGGTCCTAGGGTTCAGATTCCGACGGTGGCGCATTTTCGTTATTAGCTACAAAGCTAGGTGAAAGTCACCCGCTCTCCGGAAGTGAATTAGTAGTCGGCTGCTCTGATCGGTAGTTTTCTGTTGTTTCTCCTATCAACACCAGGCGAATTCCGGAGCATTGCCCTAATATGCCCCACGGACCGCGTCCAATCTTTCCTTCCCAAATCTTGTCGTAGTCTTTCCCCTGAACTAGTGGGGCTACAACAGCACATACTTCCTCGCGTTATCAGAAAAAGCTAAGTAATATTGTAAAATTGCATTTTCTGCGGTACTACCACCTCAGCTATTATTTCCAATTCATCCAAGTAGCGAGCAACTCACTGTTGCCGGCGTAGCGTTGTCAAAACTATGTACATTCGCTTGGCTTGTATCAATACAATAATTAGAATATATGCAATTGACACCCAAATAATTACGAAAATTGTGACTGCTCACTCGGGACTTGCCTGTCGTCGTAGTTTTGAAAATTTCGCATACATTTTACATCATAAATACATTAAAACTCAAGTAATCACAAAGCACTACTGTTCATTTTAATAAAGATAAAATTATTTGAATATGTTGTAGCTCAAAATGACGGCATCGGTCGTTCTTGCATTAACTTAATTTATTACCGCCTTTTTATATATTTACATCGCTTCAAACGAAGTACAGGACAATAAAATTTAAGATAGTATGTTTGTTAGAGCGATCACGGTGAAGTACCCCCAAAAATAATTTAAATGGATGTAAAATCTCTGTTCTCCAAGACGATAAGAAACAATTTGGCCCTGATGGTCCTAATTTTTCTATAAAAGAAGGTTAAATTAGTGCAGGCTCTTATTGGGAAACATTCGCGGGCATAGTTTCCTTTAAATTAATGAAGAAGTTATGCGGTTAATGTACCACCATTTTCTTTTATTCAATACGCAGTAAATTTTTTAAGAGATTGGATGATATTACTAAATGGCATCGGGCACTCGGAGAAGTAATTTATAAAAAACTGCTGCAAAATTCATCGCAAACGGAAGTACTGGCCCTCGGCCTAGGAGTTATGCTGTAAAAAATCATGCTATTGTGAGCACTGGTTCTCTTAGGGCACGAGAGAAAACCGCGACAAATATATAGATTATCAAATACGTTTCGAATCATTTCTAAAAGGGTATTTGGTCGACTAAATAAAACAGCTGTATCTTATCTGCGCCACCATCTCGACGTTCGAGAACAATTAGTTTCTCAAATATCGATGCTTTGGGAATTGCTTATAAAAAAATATACCAATACATTGAGAATACACATTGAATAAGAAGTCGAAAAGTGAAAAAGTGAAATAGAATTAAGGCATTTTCAATCGTAAATTATAAATAAAATAAAATTAATTAATTTTCATATCATTCATTGATTTTTTCTCATTGGTATGAAACCTTTATATATTTCATTAATTTCAAGGAGAAATTACCCTAAAACTACTCATTTTTACAAAACATTGTACATTACCTTTTTAAAAGAGCTAACTTTGTACAATAGACTTTGGCCAAAAAATCTCTATTCAATTTTGGAGTTTTGAATTATTATTTTTTTGTCATTTTCGATAAAAAAGTAATACTCGAAAATGAAACTAACACTATATTTCTTACCGCCCCTTAATACGTATGTGGAGAAACTTTAAAGAAAAAATTTGGAGCGTTTTTTTTTTTTTTGGAGAAAAAATGCCTTTATTTCGCCCGAAATTACACGAAAATTACCCGGAAACTAGTCATATTTTCGAAAAATTGAACATTAACTTTTTTAAAGATTCATCTTTAACAAACAGGTATTCTTATGAAAAAACCTCTATCTTCAATATTATAGTTGTAGGAAGACGCCTCAAAAATATTGCGCTTTTACAATTAAAAAAAAATTGTGATCTAAACGAACGTGAAGGGCCCTCAAAAATCATAATATCCGTTCGAAACGCCCGAAACTACGAGTTTATTCACATCGATTGTGGAAGATCAATTTTGAAGGAAATCGGCTGAACGGTTCAGGCGCTGGCGTGGACCATAGGCGGTCGGACGTTTCGCCGTCAGTCGATTTTTCGGTATAAAAACCAACAAACATGGATTCTATGTATGCCACGTGTTAAAGGATTTGTTTCCTAAATGTGGCAACAGGATTTTACCACTTTTTTGTCACCAGAGCCCGGCTATAAGGGTTTTTCTGGCGAGAATTCGCCGTTTTCCGGCGCACGATTACATAACTTTCTCTTCTTACGAAGAATCGGTAAGGTGAGAAAGCAAAACACTTCCACTTACGTGTACTGCACCACCACTCCAGTCGGGAGACTAGTCCCGGTTGAGGCGGTGCCCCGCTGGGGTGTTTCTGGAGGGGGGAGTTCTTGCAAGCCGTCTTGTAGCTCGGCGCCCGATCTCACCATCCAGCGGGGGGAGCAACATGATTTCCCAATGACCATGGCAGTTGATCTGCCCGGAAACACCTATCAATGAAACAAGTACACAATATGGAGGTATTTAAATAAATATTTCTTCTTGATTGTCAATATATGTTTACAAATAAAAGTATCCAAAGTTTTTTATGACAATCATTTATTTCAACAATTACACAACGTTTAGTAACTCTTTTTGTTACATTATCAGGTGCTGAACTAAATGGACACAGAAACTGTTATACTACATATCAATTAATGTAATTGTGAACTATTCTAGTAATTACATTAATTGATATGTAGTATAACAGTTTCTGTGTCCATTTAGTTCAGCACCTGATGATGTAACAAAAAGAGTTTCGAAACGTTGTGTAATTGTTGAAATAAATGATTGTCATAAAAAACTTTGGATAGTTTTATTTGTATGGAGGTATTTGTCAAAGAGATTTTACTATAGTTCATGGGAGTACCCATTTTCGCAGGTCATATCTTTTGGAGGTTTTTATCCGACTCCTCTGACTATTAAGGATTTTGTTCCTAGCAATTTTTTTTCCAAACATTTGCTTCTTAAGGTACATTGTTATTTATTTAGTACGTGACCTATTCTTGTAGACGTTTAACGGTAAGAAAATCTTCTTCTCATAGTAATCAATCAATCTTCTTAAAGTAAACAATTCAATGCTCCCATTCACCAACTTCCAGTAACTGGATCAAATTCTGGCCATTGTCCGGAACTAACTCCCCTTTCCTTCCAGCTCTACTCAAACCACTCCAGAAATTAAAAACTGGCAGACATCTGAAGCGTTCACATACTCCCTAACATCACACTCGCCTTTCTGAGCCAACAAAATAGAAAGAGGCAACGTCTTTACCACATTTGACGAAATAGTTACAATGGAATTTTCAAAAGATCATTAGATCTTATTGATTCAAATTAGACAATTCGCAGTGAACTTGTCATCTCCAATGTCTGCTCTCATATTTTCTGTAAAACTGATTTATAAAACTTAATTGTTATATAATCTGGCTTTCATAAAATTCGGAGTTTTATAAAAAACATGAAATGGAACATGTTTAATTTTCATTAAATAATTTTTACGCAACCATCAATCATGATTTGCCTATGTTACCTGGACCGTCTAGAACAATGTAATTGCTGAGAGAACCGTGACGCGTACACGAAAACAAAATGCGTCGTATTTGCGTTCGGACGAACAACACGTAGCACGTTAGCGCACAGTATCCCCCCTCCCCAGGGAGCGGACCAAATTATTTTACGAAAAATTTGACCGTGTACAATGTACTTATTTAATGAAACGTTTTATAAAGCGTTTTATGTACGTTTAATAAAACTCTTTTTATAAAAGATTTCACCTTGAGGACGAGGAATCATTTTTTAATCCACCGAGGTTTTTTTTTTTTTCTAGGAAATCCTGAATACCTGCGTGGAAGCAAGGAATAGATTTTTACTGCAAATGCGTATTGTTCAGGGATAATTACTCAGAAATAACTGACATGAGAAGAAATCATTTGAGGAAGCTAGTATTAGAACGATACGCAGAGGACATTACAGGAAAAAACTAACGGAAATTAAATTTAGATTGTTAATTTGCGGACAGAATCCACGGCATTGGCTCGAGGGTAGGGCGGAGGACGGTGTGGGGTTGGGAAGGGGCGGAGGGAGCCAGACTGCCGGAACCAGTATCGGAATCCGGCCGGAGTGACGGATCGCAGGCGACCTCCATCTCGCTGCACAACGCTTCCCAGACAGTTAATAGACGCCATATTTGCTCTTATTACCACGTCTGGCACTTAATGAGGGGCACGCGTGTTTCCCTCCGCCGAAATTAGACAAAGCTCGTCGGACGGGCGGCGGCGGCGGGAGCGGGGTCGGGGGCGCGGGCGGCGAGGCGCTGCGCGGGCCACCATTGGCGGTCGAACGGGCCAATTAGCGGGCGGCGCGCGGGGATGAAACATGGAAGCACCCAGTATGGTGGCGGTGGCGGCGGCGGCGGGCACGCGAATCGCTTATTGATCGAAATCGCCCTCGCCAAAGCGCCCCAAGACGGAATAAAACGACGGGCGGTGGTCGGGTGGTTGGTGGTTGCGCTTGTGGCCGCCTTTTTCTGTCTACGGCGCGGCGCGGTGCGGCGGTGAAGGGCGACGGGGGCAGACGGGCCCCCGGGCTGCGGGGGCAAGGCAGTGGGCGAAGGCCCAACTTCAGCCACGGGCTCGGGATTAACACGAAAAGCCTGCTGTAAATAGGCCGCATGTACTGGAGAGTTTTTTTCCATTACATTCTAGTTCATTTTTTAAAATTTGATTCAATTATCATTACAACTGTTTACTTGAAACTACAGTAACAGTTCCGAATAATTAATAGTGTTACTAAATAATCATTCATGTAATGAAATAGTCATTTCGCCCATCATTATGCTATCCAACATTTCCCATTGTTTTTCTACCTGCTTTAGGGTAACAGAACTGACATAGTAGCTGCTCCATAAGAGAACGTTTACATAATACATTTAGTACTGTACCCCAAGAAGTTTAAGAAAACTTCGCAATTCTTAACTGTAGACACCACTGGTGCTTTTTCCTCTAAATATAATTAGGAGTTTACGTGACATTATTTTATTTGAGGAATTACTCCAGTAATTTCCATATTTTTGCAAGAAACCTCTATGTCCAATTCTCTGTATTTTTTCTGTATTCGTGGGGTTCCACAACATTTTGAATTTAAAATCAGGTCGAAGCCAAAATGCCAGTCATTTTATTGCGTTTAGTCCAAACACGATTTTGCTTTCTGCAAATATCAAGGTACACAAGAATATTTAAAAAATTCTACAACGAAGGGGTAATTGACGAAGTGTGACTTGGTACACATTTACTTTCATTTGATCTCTTCCTAGAAACAAAAAATCTCTTTACCAAAGAACAAATGTACAAAGAAGATAAAATTTTACAATAAAAAAACTTATTGAAATGCGTGTGTAGACATTTCTATTGGAATCACAAAATTATTACAAAATTTAATTCGATCGTATTACAAGAAAAAATATTAAGACGTTATGAAGAAAAACTATCTTGTTAATACATTAGTTTTTTATAAAACGGACGTTTTTTATGAGTTAATGTTAATGTAGGCAATCATAAAATATTTTATATGAAGTAGTTAATAAAATGAATAAAAATGTTTAGAGAGAATATAAGTGTCGTGCAGTACTTCTAACTAGAGTTTTGTTCCGATTAGAATATTGTAGTGCACAAAACCATATAGTATTTTTCAACCCAACCAATATTTCGCAAACAAATATTTTGAGCAATTCTGTTTGAGGTGAGAGAAAGCTGGGTTTTGCAGCTTATGATCGAAAAGAGCACAAATGCGCCACGATAGAGAATAACATTTCTATCGGCACGATTTGATGCTCCAAAGTCAGATGGGATGGAACGACCTTTTATTGCTTATAATACAGTTACGAGTAAATTGCCCATTAATTTACGTTTTTATTCAAGAGTAATAGTGCTGGAGGATTCTTGAATGACAATCATGTTATATTCTTTTTTCGATTTTTAATGTAAAATCGAACCTAAGGAACAGGAAACACATCATTCTGAAGACCTGAAGCGAGACAGAATTGCCAATCAGAATTACCAAATAGCTTCTCAAAACCTATTGTCAAATAAGGTATGAACTCTAATTCATTCTCTAAGAGAGCCTGTCATAAGGAAAATTGTTATAAGAAATAGACCAGACCTCTTTGATTTTCATACTTCGGAAAGCACCGCACAGACACGTTTTCAAAGTGACCGCTGCCTCAAATTTGGATTCTGAAAGCGTGAGGAGTCAACGATCTACGTATTGAAGCCTCTCCTGCCGGTTTGAGTATGCCACTAAGATTGAAGCGGGTTCTCTAGAAAATGAATGCCGATAGTTTTACCACTTGTTCTAATTTCTGTTAATCTTGCTTTATCTTCTTCTGCACTTCAAGGAATAGACGGCTGCCTCTCCTTAAAATTTTACCTTTTACTCTCCTTAAAATTTTCATATCTGAAGCTTGTATATTGGATGTTTCTTCTTGAGAGATACACTCCCTTATAGGATTTGAGAAATTTTCGTTTCCCTTAGTGTATATTGGAACTTGTGAAATTTATTTTTTATATCTTGGCTTCGGTGTTTAACTTATATTTCATACCAGATAAATGAAATGTGATACATGTTCTACTGTTTGGTTATCCAGGCATATCTTTGTTGCAATTGTATCAACCCTTTAAAAGCCATGACCTTCGTTTTTTGTTTTGATATTTTCATATTATAATTTTTACATATTAGATTTAATAGATGGAGTGCCATTTGTAGATCACATTCCCTTTTATATACAATGACTTGATTATCAGCAAATGGTAGAGTATTTATATAATTATTTCCGTTCAATCCAATTCCTTGTTTTAAATTAATTTCCATTCTCTAAGAATTTCGTCTTACAGTTGTTAAATAATACCGGAGAAAGGATACAACCTTGTGTTAAACCTTGGTTAGTTTTTAATGCTTGTGATTGATGTGAATTTATTATTAATCAGAACTTTGAATTTTTATATAGATTTTTAACTAAGTTTATTAAATGTTTTGGAAAGTCTCTTCTATCCATTGTGGCCCATAATCTTCTCCTGTTTACTCGGTTGAAGGCTTTTTCAAAATCAGTGAATGCAGTGAGCATCATATGAAAATATAAAATCTTGTTTTATATGAACCAAAACGCGTACAAATTGTCATTAGCATCTCCCAAACTCGTCATATTCTGTTTGATAATAGCATGTGTCGTTTAAAGTCACGAATGTCTACAGACGTTTTGTTTATTTAAATCTTTATTTTGAGTTTACAGTCGGTACCTTGATTACAACTAATCAACCTTAAGTTAACATCTTAATAATAAACTAATAAGAAACCCAATTTAGGAAGTTCTGTATGACGGAAGTTTGTCGTGACGGTGTTGTGATTAATACAAATTCTCGTTTAACGAGTATGTTCCTACCTTCTTTGCATTCCTATTTTACATCACAATTTTACATTATAATCAAAGGTCTGTCATGACTCACAATAACATTTGCTTAAAGCATGTCTCGCAATAACATTTGTATAAAGCCTTTCAACATATGTACATACTAATATTTAGTATTTACATTTCTACAAAATTATCCGTTAATAATACCATTAAGTTCTCAAGAAGATAGGCTTAGTTAGGGAATTAAGAACTTTTACCCAATGACCATAGGATTTCTGAACTTTGAAGGTTGTCAGTTTCATCTCGTTTAAAAAAAATTAATTCCCTGGACAACTCTGGTGAAGCAAAAGTTCTCCGAAATCTTTACAGAATATTTTAAATGCGTATCGGATGGCAGTGCAGTCAGTGTCTAGCCGAAGCCCATGACACATGTCAAAATTTCGGTGGCAACGACCCCCAAAAATGCATCCGTCTACTGCGTTTAGTCCGGGCAAGCAATTGACGAGAGCGATTAACGAGGGATTAAAAAACATGGGACACGCAGCACTTTTTACTGCTGTAACGACGCTTCCATTGCACCGGATCATCTGCATAATAAGCACTGGTCATGAGCGCGAGGACCAACCTTGAATGCCAAAAATCTCCTTTGCATTATAATTGGACTCCACGTGCAGGCGGCGCAGTCTAGACGTCTGAGGCGACTTGTCCGGGAAGCAGGCAAGGTCACGCGGCCGCCCGACGCGCGCGCGTTCACTTTCACGCGCAACAGACGCACGTGAACATAGTTGCTTCCCGCGACATTCGCCTGCGAGACCGCATGACAATAATCCAATAATAGTTTTGGTATTGATACTCGCATGAGAGTGTAGGAGTTATTTCGTTTAAGGGGAATGTGCTCTGTAGGATGAAAGAGATCACACGTCTTCTGCAACACTTAAACTAGAAATTATATTGGCATCACGTCTTAGTTTTTCAATAAAGTAATAAAACCAAGTGTTAGCTTTTCAATAAACCAAATGGTGGTTATAAAAATGTAAATGAATGTCATGCATTGCCCTTATCTTGTACACTTTTCTTACTTACTTATTTTCTTTCGTCAAAACAGATTTTTTTGTTTTCTCTGATCTACTTAATAGGAAGAAAAAGTTATGTAGTAATACAAAAATATGCCGATTTTTCGACAGAAAACACGTTTGGCGGAGCTCTATAACCTGTATGTACTAAATTACTTTATTGAATTGTAGTGTAGTGAGAAAACACTTTTTGGGCCCTTGATTCTGAAAAAGTGTTCTTTCTCAACATCAGTTCGTCTGTGAACAACGCAACTACCTGTATAGGTAGTTTCTTATACTGTATAGTATAAAGAATTTTCACCAAAATTAATATTCCACAATCAATCCCATTGATGTCTCGACTCCTTCACTTCTTCTTTTTTTTTTTTGTTATTGTGGGCATTCTTTGAAGATTCCTCATAACGGATTGCCTAAGTCAATCACTCCAGGTCTAGAAAATATTGCAATGAAACATCTCAACTTCATATCATTACATAAACCCCCGAATATACAGTTAAATCCACAGGACCTTCTCCAACCCAACCTATCTCTAGCAGTTGGAGACTTCAATGCAAGACGCCAAGCCTGAGACGGTAAACGAGACCAATGGAAACGATATTTTGCGTTTTGCATCAAATTCAAATGATAACTTAATTACCTTAAGTGAATCAAATTCTGACCATTGTCCTTCACTTATTTCGTTTGACACTATCTCTTCTTTTCATTTGACTATTCTCTATTCAAACCACTCGACAAATTATTAACTGCCAAACATTCGAAGCGTACACATACTTTCTAACCTCACATCCGCCCTTCGGGTGCTCTTCTTGTGCGACCAAAACAGACACAGACGAGGCACTTTGCCACATTTAACAGAATAGTTAAAATATCCACGAGAAATTAGTTATTTCCTTGTCATTATAAAGAAAAATTCATAAGAACAGTACTATCCTCAAGGAAATTATGTCGTGAATTCAGTCAAAGCGAGTTGCTAGACGACTCTCAGTCGAAGTCTCGAGTTGCAAGAGTACACGTCTCAAACAAAGACTTAATGGTTTATCTCGCAACACTAGACCAATAAGGTTCAAAAAGTTTCAATTAACCTTACCTAGTTTGGACAAAACGTATGAAAGACATTGAAACAGACATCCATGTACAATTTCCCCGCTATTACATAACGGTGTAACGGATACTATTACACAAGAAAAGGAAAATTTTGCTGGCTAACTATTTTCAAAATAATTGAAACCAAACCATTTTTGGACTTGCACTTCAATAATAAAACAGCTTCGGTCATTATTCCCGTAAGTGTAGTGTATGTTTTTTTCTCGGGAGATGGCGGTGATCTTCCCCGCTGAATGGCGAGAACCGGTGCCGACCTACCGTCGGCTAGCGGGGTTTCCCCGTAACCACGACTCTCCCACCAGCGGGGCACCGCCCCAGCCGGGACAAACTCCAAGCTCCCGACCGGTCTCCTGGAATATGTGGTAGTGTAGTGCATGTTAGTGTAAGTGTAGGTGTAAGGGGAGAGGATAGGACAAGGAAGAGGAAGGAGATATCGCGCGCGATCGGAGAAACCACGGAAAACTACCGATCAGAGCAGCCGGCCTCCAGAGAGCGACTGAATTCGACCTAGCTGAAAAGCTAGTGTCGAAAATCCTGCCGCCGTCCGGACTCGAACGTAGGACCTCCCGGTCAGAGGCACTGCAGTGACATCATAGTCTGAAGGAAAAACCTCATTCTTCAGTAGAGTAATTGTAAGATGATGCACAAAAACTTTCAAACTTTTGGAATTTTCAAAAATTAAGAGTTAACTGTGAAAATCGGACCTGTGCCACCTTCATAAGTGTATTTCACTCTATTCTTACGAGAAATGTAATGAAAAAAATTGGAGCCACTTTGGAGAAAAATGTGAAAATGTCCCAGAGGCTTTATATAAAGTAACTCCAAAATTTAAAGAATGTTTTTCAGAATCACTTCGAGCCACATCGATCAAGAAATACTTACTTTGGAAAAATCGAACGAATACTATAAGCGCTAGTGTAGTTTACGGCCGGACGGAGTAATCGCCGATAAGTATTAGCAAAGTGAGATTAAAAAAATTAATTTTTGAAAAAGAAAAAAGGTAGAGCAAACTAGTGTTTATATCATCTCAAAAAGTACATGTAAGGCTATCCTTATCAAAAGTTTAAAGGAAAGACTTGAAGCTGTTTTGGAGAAAAGCTTGTTTCTGTCACTTCTTAAAACTGCACATATTTCATGCATATTGCGTGACAGCTACTGTAAGGGTCGAAAAATTTGCATGACGTTATTGAAAGCACTAAATATGGAGAAAAAATTTTATTTGTAGGAAACATATCTTTCCTCAATATTGTAATTGTAAGGAAGACGCCTAAAAAAATGCAAACTTTTGCAACTTTGTCCCAGCGTTATAAGTGTATATTACTCTATTCTTACAAAAAGAAATTTAAAGAACAAATTTTGAGCCATTTGTGAGAAAATTTTGAAAATGTCCGTGGGGCTTCATGTAAAGTACCCCCAAATTTTAAAGAATGTTTATCAAAATTGCAGAGTTTCGAGTCAAGCCATATCAAACAGAGAATATCCATTTTGGAAAAAATCCTACATATGGTTTAGGCCCTAGTAGTGTTCATAGATGGACGGACAGACTAACGGACCCCAAAACGTGTATTTCCGTTAGAACTTGGAAATTTATTTTTTGCAGCATTACATAATTTTCTCTGTACTTCAAGTACCGGGTGATCAGTTTAGAATGCAACCCACAGCAGGCAGAGTGAATTGCTCTGGCAACTATGTTTGAGCGGGTCGAATAGGGGCTGGCGGTTTCAAGCAGGTAAACTGTTGGAAAATACGCTTAATCCCCTCTTCTCTAATGCAACCCAGAGGAGAACAAGTGACCATCGTGACCACGAGTTCATAGAGAAAGGCATAGACATAGTGAGTGTCCGCGCCTGCTTATTTGGGATGGAAAGAAAATTGTATTGACAAGAACAGTGATTTCTTCGTAAATTGTTTAAAAGTGAAATAAGCTTGCTATGTAAAATATACAGTCAGGTAGATTTAATAAAAAACTGCTTGTTTCAGATTCTCAACAAATGCGCTTTAGAAATGTGCACACCTTTTTTTCTTGCCGTTTTAAATGAATATAAATAAATTATAAATTCCACATTCGAAGAACAATTATTATTATTATTATTATTATTATTATTATTATTATTATTATTATTATTCAAATAATGTAATAATAGTCGGTGCATAATAATCATGGGTCAGTTAAAGATAAGTCTCTGGTTGGTGATACATCACAGCTTTGGTTTGCATCCCATTTATCTCCACCTTAACTATAAAAGTTTTCGAAATTCCCTGCAAACAAAAATAAGAAAGATAGGTTGGTAATCGATAAAGAGGAAAAGTAAATTATTTATTATGAAGAAGAATTGGTGTAAAACCAATTCATCTTCATATAAAATGTTAATATTTGAAAAAAAAACTCATCAAGTGTCTGAAGACCTACGCTAACAAATCGTCGTAGTCAATTTCAATACTTCATGAATAATTTGAATGCGCATTTGTCACACAGTGCGCAATTCCGTACGAAAGATTACATTGCTGCTCAAAGTTTATTAATGATGTTTTCGGGAAGTTGATAGAACATCCCGAATGATACTCTTGTGTAGAATAGACTCGGAAGAATTTTTTTCTCTGAATCCTGCCTGGCACTCTGAAAGATTGCGTTCGGAAATACTCCACCACAAATCTGCATGGCTCTACGCTGAGGTTCATTGTTATTTTAATTTCAAAACAGTAAATGATCACGCAGCCTCTTTTGCTTCACGTAGATATGATGCAGACCGCAGGAAGGTTTGTCGCAGAAATGAGTCTCTCCCAGAAGCAGTGTTGCAATTCTTTCACTTTTCCCCCAGGGCTTCGAACAGCAGGGTTGCGTTTTAAACTGATCACCCGGTATTACTCTGTATATAGATATGTTACGAGAAAATAAGTAGTGGTGTTATAGAATGGCATAGACTTTCTCGTACTAGTTAGATTTTTAATTTCTTTGGTCTGGGTCACCTTTACAATCTTACCCCATTCTCTTACCCACTGCCATTTATCGCTGCTTAAAGGACACGTTTTTCAAACTTTTTGCTCTTTTTCGGTTTCTTAATGGTAAAACTGAAACATTAGTTTAAGAATATTAAATAAGAGTAAAACCTCGTTCTATAAGGAAATGTTTGTTGAAAACTTTGGTGCCGGTTTTAAGAAAAGCATTTAAGCGTTACTCTAAATGCGAAATTTGAAGCTCATTTTCACAGAAATCTTATGGGTTTTCGAAAAATTTCATGGGAAGTCATTTGAAGCTCTTCCAATGACCAATGCGTTAGAGTATACAAATTACTGGAAATATGCATAAAGACTTGAGAGATCTCTAAAATTAAATTTGTATTCTTTTTTAATAACAACAACAAAATACAGCAAAATTAATTTTATATCATCTGACACAGTGCGATGAGCACTATTCGTGCGAAAAGTTGAAGAAAAAATTGAAGCACTTTTTTTTAAAAAAAAGGGCATTTGAGCGTCTCTGAAAATGCGGATATTTAACTCATTTTCATTGAAAAATTTTGAATTTTCCAGAAACTTTATAAGACAGAATTGAAATTACATCTTTTCATAAATGCAATAATGTGAACAATTCGCCGTTAATGTAAATATTAACAACATGAGAAGCAAGTCAAAATAATTAAATTTTTTGAATTTTTTCAAAAAGACAAGAAATGGAGCAGAATGACGTCAGTGTCATCTTATGGAGTATAATTAGCACTATCCCCAATAGAAGTTTTGGTGGAAATTGGTTTTGTTAATTTTTAATATTGCACATGTACCCAATATTGTGCGAAAACTACTCAAATTATAAAAAAAATTACAAGACCTTCATGAAACAACTAATTATGGAGAAAACATTTTACTTAAAGGAAAAATTTCAATCTTCGATTTTGTAGTTGTAGGAAGTCGCCTAAAAAAATTCGAACTTTTGCAATTTTTAAAAATTCAGAGTTAACAGTGACAGTGAACAGTATTAACAGTTAACAGAGTTAACAGTGGTAACTATGCCACCTTTCTAAGTGTATTTAACTATATTCTTACAAAAAACGGCTCCAAATTCTTTCTTTAAATTTTTGGTAGAGGTAGTGCCAAATGTAGCCTATACGCTGACATAAACATTTTGCTCTAGGCTTTTGTTTTTTCAAAAATTACAAACATTTAATATTTTACTAGTCTCTCACATCGGTAATATTTACTTTAGAGACGATTTCTTCACATTATTATATTTATGAGTACTACATGTGCTTTAAATAATGTTGTATAAAGTTCCTCGAAAACTCAACAGTTTTCTGTTAAAATGAGCTCATAATACCGCAATTTCAGAAACACTCATTTTCCGATTTTCTCAAAAATTAATCCAATTTTTTTCTTCTAACTATTCCAATGGATAGGGCTAATTGCATTGTGTAATATGTAAATTCAATGCGTTTACCCTATTAACAGGCGAAGTGCCCCTGACTTCCCTAATATGACTATTCCGGAACTCATTTCGACGATCGCCGGGGACGAAGAATGAGGGGGAGCGGTGGAGGGGCAGCCCCGTCTCGAGGATCTTGGATCACAAAAGGAATTAGAACATCGTGTAAAAATAAACGTACTCTCTACTTTATTTCTAAACGTCATGACGTATCTCAAGATTTCCTTATCTACTTTAAAAAATACAAAACATTTATTTATTTATTTATTTATTTACGTCAAAAAACAGTTAAAAACTGCGTATGACGGGCTATTGTTACGAAAAGTCATAAGGCAGGCTAAAATCATGAAAAACGATCAGGATATTTTGAACTCAAATAATAAAACAAAAGCAATGTGGAATATAATAAAAATACTACCAAATCAACTAGAAAACCCATAGAGAATGTTGTTTTAAAATATAACGATATAAATGTGAACGATCCGGCAACAGTGGCTAATCTCTTTAACCAATACTTTTCGAGAATTGCTGCCGATCTCACTAACGGTCTTCAGCCACAAAATTCAAAAACAGACAGTTCACCCAAAATTTTAGACTCAATGTTCGTTTCCGAAACTTCTTCCTATGAAATTCTCAAAATAATCGGTAAACTAAAAAATAAATATTCGTCCGGTTTAGATGAATTCCCGGACTCTTTGTTAAAGACTTGTGCGTATGCCATTATACACCCGTTAACTCACATATTTAATGCATCTTTATGCACTGGAACGTTTTCAGATATTTTCAAAACAGCTAAAATTAAGCCGCTTTTCAAAAAAGGCAACAAAAATGAAATTCAAAATTATCGGCCCATTTCTCTTCTATCAGTTTTTTCAGAAATATTAGAGAGACTTTTTTACGTACGAATGGAAACCTTTCTCACTAAACACGACGCGCTTTCAGATTGCCAACATGGATTTAGAAAATCAAAATCAACGGAAACAGCTATATTTTCTTTTCTTAAAGATGTCGCCTCATCATTGGATCAAAACGAGGCACCTATTAAATTATTTTTAGATCTCTCAAAAGCTTTTGACGTCATTGATCATGACATTTTACTTTCCAAATTACCTTCACATGGAATTCGTGGTATTGCTCTAGATTGGTTATGTTCGTACCTTAAACAACGATCTCAGAGAGTTGAAATACCTTACTGGAATGATGGAACGCACCTATCCGACTCTTTGCCCATTGCATGTGGAGTTCCTCAAGGATCGATTTTAGGCCCTATTCTATTCCTACTTTACGTAAACGATATGCCCTCGACGATTCGAAACGGAAGAACGGTTCTCTTTGCGGATGATACGAACATCCTTTGCAATAAAGAAACCGTAAATAGTGCAATATCAGATGTTTCAAATTGGTTCCGAAATAACAAATTAATAGTAAACGAAAAGAAAACGGTTTTAATGCAGTTTTCCGTATCAAATAAACAATTCTGTGCTCCATTGAAAATGAACAGTGTACCATTGACTGATGTTAAGGCAACAAAATTTTTAGGTCTCTCAATTCAGTCAAACCTTAAATGGAACGTCCATTTAAATGAATTGAACACAAAATTAAGTTCATTATGCTACGCGTTCAGAATTCTTACAAATTCAGTCAGCCTTCATACTGCTCGTTGTGTATACTTCGCGAATGTTCATTCCCGCCTGAGATGGCATAATATTCTGGGGAAATACATCTTATAGCTCCCAGACTTTTAGATTACAAAAACGAATTGTACGAATAATAGCCAAATCCCACCCACGTGATTCATGTAAGCCTCTCTTCATTAATCTAGGAATTCTACCATTACCGTTTTTGTAAAAAATGACTTGCGCAAGGGCGGGAATATTTTTTCAGAAAATGCCGAAGTCTATTACTCGACGTAGAAATCATATTCATCAGGTGACAGTATCAACAGCTCATTACAAAAAATTCACATACAATACATGTACATTATTTTACAACACTTTGCCAGATGACATTAAACGATCAAATTCAATAGAAAAGTTTAAATCACAAGTGAAATCGTTTCTGCTGCATAACTGTTTCTATACAATTAGAGACTATACTGAGCATCACAAGAAAAGTAACATTATTTTTAACAATGAGACATAATGCATTATTTACCATTTGGACTGTATAAATGAGTATAAACAACCTGTAACAATATTGTACTACAGCTTCCGGGTCAATGACCCCCATCTCGATCAGGTGTTTCGTCCAGTTTCCCTGATCCATTGAGCAAATGCTGAGATGGCCCCTTGTTTTGCTTCTGGACATAAATGTAACTTCACTTTCTGTGCACGTCTTCTAGAATTCAGTGGGAAATACAATTATTCAAATTGTCGTTTCCATGTTGTCGCGGCAGGAAGTAATAAGAGCCAAAATTTATTGCTTATTTATCCTTGAAAATAGATTTTATTACATGGGAGTTTTTTTGTTGTTTTTCTCCCTTTCAAAATTCAAAATTTATTGCTTATTTATCCTTGAAAATCGATTTTATTACATGGGAGTTTTTTTGTTTTTTTTCTCCCTTTCAAAATTAAAAATTTA